>JACEGR010007049.1:0-53698 GCA_014170235.1 Listronotus bonariensis
AAATTTTATTTTTATTGTCGTTGATGTCCTTTGTAAACAGCATAGAGCCAATCTACCTAAATTATATTTTATAAAATACATTTTAAAAATGACAACAACAATATTCATAACTTAAAAAACTTAAGGAGATACTTTACATTAAGGAACTATAAATTGACTTGTCATTACTGCTTACTTCTTACGTCTTACCGCTTAAGTTTTAAGTCTTAAGTCTTACGTTACTGAAACTATAAATCAGGCTTAAGTTTTGTTTAGTGATAAGGTGTTTTTACGCAATTTGAAAAACTTAATTAAAGAAATTACAATTCATACACTTTTGTAAGAAAACTAAAATAAAAATACTAAATACTTACATGCTTCTACATACAATTAAAGGTAATTTCTTTATTTGGATTTTGTGGCATTGACATTGATTTACATCTAAGCTTTTGTCAGATTATCTTGCCTGTGTTTAAATTAATGATATAAAAAAACTAACTTAGGATTTTTGGTATATAAATATTTTTTGGTCGTAGGAAAAATATTGTACATGACTCGTGCCAGAGTGATTTTCACACTTGTGGTATTGTCGACTCGGCTATCGCCTCGTGCGACAACATTCCCACTCGTGTGAAAGATATCACTTTCGACATTTGTTATGTAATATACTATTTTAACTTTAGTTAATATTTTGTGGTTTTTTCAAACTTTTTATGATGGGGAAATGATTTAGGAAGGTTTAGAACTCTTAGTATCTTGTCGTTTGGCTTAACAGAGTTTCCATGGGTGATACAAAAATAATATATACAGGGTTATTTCTAAGTTGGTACTTTCTTTTTAATACCGTATAAAATGCAAGAAAATAAGAAAAATTTTCAATTAAAGTTAGGTCCGAAAATACTTTCTTTTCGAGATACTCGGTGTTAAAGTTTTAAGAAAAAAATGCTTTTTATCATAACTTTCCTACCACTCCAAATATTTTCACAAAATTTGGTACACTTTTCTTGATTATTACATTACATTTTTTGCTGTAAAAGTTTAAAAAATAATTATCAGTGGCATTTAAACAAGATTTTTATTGAATTTCTTTTGAAGAAAAACATAGTAGGCCAATACTTTTTTTCAAATAAATATTTCTTCTGAAATACCTATTTAGTTTGGAGTTAATTTTGTCTCTCTTGTTTTTTTTTATTTGACAAACGGTTTTCGTTTAAAAATGTAAAAACCATTTTGATGCATGGTAAAACCGCTAAAATCTAATATGGTGTTTTAATTGTAAGTTAGGTTTTTGACTGTGTAATAGCTTCCTAGAAGCAACAACTTTTTAATGACATTGAAATTGTAGTAATGTAAGTTTTTGACCTTACTACACATACAAATTAAACAAAACCGAATTTTACATAAAAAACAGTCAGTTACACTCTGGGCTACATACCTACAAGCTGGAGGAAGGTAAAGGTGGCATTTATCCCAAAGACTGGACGGCGCCCTCCAGAGGATCCGAAGTCTTACCGCGCCATCAGCCTCACCTCTTTTCTCCTAAAATCCATGGAGAAAATCATAGATCTGCACATTAGAAGTGAGTTTATTTCAAAAAAACCACTACACTCTAAACAATTTGCATACCAACCTGCAAAATCTGCGATCAACGCTCAACAGAGCCTCGTTAGCGATATCGAAAAAACATTCGCAGCGAAAGAAGTGGCTTTGTGTGCATTCTTAGACATAGAGGGGGCCTTTGACAACACCTCATATGAATCCATACAAAGAGCCGCAGAAACTAGAGGGATAGAGCCCTCAACAATAAAATGGATCAAATCCATGCTTAAAAATCGCATTGTTAGTTCGTCTATAGGGGACGCGACTGCCACGGTCGGGGCGGTAAGGGATGCCCGCAAGGCGGGGTCCTGTCTCCTGCGCTCTGGTCAATGGTGGTTGATGATCTCCTTGTCAGACTGACTAACAAAGGCTTTAATGTACAAGGATATGCCGACGACCTTGTCATAACCATTATGGGAAAGCATGACTGCATTGTTTCTGCACGCATGCAAACTGCCCTAAACATCGTAAGAAAATGGTGCATCGAGGAAGGATTTAATGTCAATCCGAGCAAAACCGTCATAGTACCGTTCACAAAAAAAAGGAAGCTAAATATAAAAGCTCCAACGCTGAACGGCAAGACGATCGAGCTCTCAAAAGAAGTAAAGTATCTGGGAATAGTCCTTGACCAGAGACTTAATTGGAACTCACACTTAGAAAGGACTACCGAAAGAGCTACAAGGGCATTATGGTCATGCCGTAGGCTATTTGGAAAAACATGGGGACTTAAACCCAATATGATCTATTGGTCATACATAACTGTCGTAAAACCGATAATCACCTACGCCTCTTTGGTGTGGTGGCAAAAAACGGAAGAAATAACGACACAAGGGAAGCTAAAAAACTACAAAGGCTTGCCTGTCTAGGTATTACAGGGGCGATGAGAACTACTCCAACCGCCGCCATGGAGGCAATGCTGGGTATGCTCCCGCTTCACCTGAGCGTAAGGAGAGAAGCCCTTCTTAGTGCCTCGAGGGTAGTACAGACACGCAAACTAAAGTCAGGAAACCTGACTGGTCACCTCAGGATACTGGAAAGTATCCAAACTGAGGCTCTGACCAAACCCACAGACACAATACCAGTGATTCGTGATTTTCGACGCCCTTTCGAAGTGGCAATACACAGCCGCCAAACTATAAGGGAAAAAATATCACAGCTGGAACGTGGCTCGCTGGTCTGGTATACAGACGGATCCAAGATGGATGAAGGAGTGGGGGCGGGAGTCTACGGACCAAGATGTAGACTTGCAAAACCCCTAGGAAAATCTCCCACCATCTTTCAAGCTGAAATCTACGCTATAGATATCTGCGCAACCGAATGCGCCAAAAAGGCCTACGGGGAGCAAATATCTATATTCTATCGGACAGCCAGGCAGCCTTAAAGGCATTAGCTTCATGCTGCTTTGACTCAAGGCTTGCCTGGGAGTGCCGACAATCACTTAATCAACTGGCTACAAACAACAGAGTAACTCTGATGTGGGTGCCAGGACATGAAGGAGTGGAAGGCAACGAGATTGCTGACCAACTAGCCAAAGTTGGTGCACAGGCCCCGTTTTACGGACCGGAACCATTCTGCGGGATAACGAGAGGTCACCTAAGGGAAGAACTCAGAGAATGGGAACAGAGGCAAAAAGAGACTCACTGGAATAACGCTCCAGGACAAAGACAGGCGAAGAGATTTATCTCTCAATCGCCTAAATACACTAAAAAGCTATTAGAGCTTCAAAAGAATGAACTCAGGATAGTTACAAACTTCCTGACGGGTCACGGCCCTCTGAGGTATCACCTTAAAAAGATGGGAAAGACCGACAACGACCGCTGTAGGTTTTGTGATCGATCGAGCGAAACCTCGGAACATATACTATGCCAATGCACGGAACTAACAGGCCAGAGACTAAAATATCTGGAAGGAGTTTTCTTGACTCCAGAGGATATAAAAAGGCTCGCCCCCGAAATATTTCCAGCTTCGCGAAAAGTTTGGGAATAGAGGGGATTAACTAATGTAGGGTATCCACAAAAGATCTTTTAGGTCGAAGTGGGAGAAGGGCTAGCTTAAGCCGAACGACCCCATTCACTACAATACAATACAATACATAAAAACACCAAATCAGATTTTAGCGATTTTGCCATGGATCAAAAAGATTTTTATTTTTTTAAACGAAAACCGTTCGTCGTACGGAAAAATATCAAAAGACAAAATTAACCCCAAAGTAAATGGGTATTTCAAAAATAATATTGATTTAAGCAGTGGCTTAATTTATCTTCAAAAAACTCAATACAAATCGTGTTCTGAACGCCACTGTTTTTTTTTACTTTTACAGCAATGTAATAAAAGAAGTGTACCAAATTTTGTGAAAATATCTGGAGTGATAGGAAACTAATGATAAAAAGGCATTTTTTCTTAAAACTTTAACACCCTGTCTCTTGGAACAAAAAAATTTTTTGACATAATTTTATTTGAAAAATGTTCTTATTTTCTTGTATTTTATTTAGTATTAAAATGAAAGTACCAACTTAAAAATAACCTTGTGTACTAATTTGTACAGGGTGAACCAAGTTCCACGCTCTATAGGAAACGTAATTTTCGGTATGTTTTACACAAAATCTCACTCTTTTTGCAAGTCTCAAATTCAGTTTCAAACTTTTTGAAAATTGAAATAGTCATCATCTCAAAAGTTTTTTTGACCCATTTAGGTTGTTCATTTGCATATTAATATTTATCTGTTTAGGTTGGAAACAACAAAACTACTTTTAAATTACCATGCCGATTACAACGCAGTATCAAGGTATGGAGACGATGCCTTACAAATGGCTTGTCTTAAGGGAGCAACCAGAATTTTCGAATACCTAACCTTAAACGTAGCTTACCCTCCGGAAAGACTCGCTAATGCTCATGAGCTTATGGGAGCTACATTTCTAGATGAACATAACGATATTTCTATATGCTTGCATCACTGGAAGCAAGCGTTAATAATTAGACAACAGCATGGTAAGTATGGTTTAGTTTTAATAATATTTAGTTGTTTGAAGGTGCACTTTTAGCGGCACACCTTTGGTTTGGCTTGCACTTGCTAATTTTAACAAGTACCGTATAGCGGTAAGTACAAAGTATCTTTTTATTTGCAAGCATGGAACTGGAGCTTTCACTAAAAAGTTCGCATTACCGGTTTTGGGAAATCAGGCATTTATGAAAATTATCATGTATCTGATGTCCAAGGACACCATAATCTATATGTTTCTGTTAGTCTAAAAATTGTGGCAGCTATTTTTGTTTAAATGTTTTACCAGTTAATTCGTAATCGGATTAAACTAATTTTAGCTCTGCCCAGTAACTGAATATCTGAGTATTTTGTAGTTAATTGATTCTTTGTTATCTATGAACCCAAAAAACTATTTGAAAAGTTATATGATAATTTTTGTTTTTAGCATTTTCGATACTCTTTGCAAAGAGAAAAACTTAAAAAAGTATAAATAGCAGCCCATCTCTTAGGCGGCCGGTGTTGCCACGCTGGTTTATATTTACTTAAAATAATAATATAAAAAAAAATAAAATTAATAATCATAGATATAACATAGATATAACAAATTATTTTATTTTAAGAATAATGGTAAAAAAGTACTTGTTGTGCTGAAGCAAATATAATATTTAAGTAATTATATATTATTGTACAGGGTGTTTCTAAAAAAATGCAAACCATTTTAGGAGGTGATTCCGTTTTCAAAATAAAGGGTAGTTTGCTTTATAAACATAGGTTCAAAAGTCAACCGTTAGGGAGATATTGTGGTACAAAAATAGCAAAAACATAAAGTTTTTTTTTATCTTAAAAACGAATAGTGCTATATTAACAAAATTCTGCAAAAATATTGCTATTATAAAAATACACTTTCTAAATATTTGTGCACCTTTTTTAGAATTAATTAAAGTGGAGGAAATAGACCATCCATATTGTTCTTGCTAACCTAATTTAATGAGATACTTGCGCAATGACCTCGAAAAATATAAATTGGGATAGACTGGTTTATTTATAAACTTTTTAACTCCTGTATTTTTTTGCGTTAAACTTACCAATTTTAAATAAAAAAATAAAATGTAAATCATAACGTGCCGGGACGGAGAAATTTATTTTAAAAAAATTCTATTTATCTTCTGTCACCTATTAGGTCATTTGAAATAGGTCTTAATTTGACATTACTTGGTAGTTTAAATACAATAGATTCAAGTGAGGTAATTGCGAGTATGATAATTCAATTTATAAATTCAAACTTATATAGTTAAATTACTTTTTTACAAGCAAGAATTACCATACACTTGTACCCTAAAGCATATATTGGACTATTATTTTAAGTATTAACAAAAAGGATAAAGTAAATTTTCATAATCATGAGGCTGAACACTATGTACCACGTCTGATTATTACAACTGCCCCATTAAAAGGGGCAAATGTAATAATCATGTAGTAAATTTTCATAATCATGAGGCTGAAGACTATGTACCACGTCTGATTATTACAACTGCCCCATTAAAAGGGGCAAATGTAATAATCATGTAGTAAATTTTCATAATCATGAGGCTGAAGACTATGTAACACGTCTGATTATTACAACTGCCCCATTAAAAGGGGCAAATGTAATAATCATGTAGTAAATTTTCATAATCATGAGGCTGAAGACTATGTGACCACGTCTGATTATTACAACTGCCCCATTAAAAGGGGCAAATGTAATAATCATGTCTAATTTTTTAAAGTGTACATAGATTGGAGACCAGGGCAATAGTAATGAAAGAGAAAAAATGATTTTTCTAGTTATTTTTATTTTAATGAGATAGGACAATTATATCAAAACGTATGAGCTTTAGTAATAAAACTAATGTTTCCTCTCTTAATTACTAGCTAAGTTTAATTTTTCCTCAGAATATTGGACGTCTGTTTTTATTTTTAACATAGTTACGCACCATCCAGAAAGAATAACTATTTTTAAGTATGTATGTAATAAACTATTTATGTAACTTTATAACCCAAGACATTACCATTAAACAAAAAACAAATTGAAAACTTATATTGGAAATGCAGATGAAACTCGACTAAAAAGTTATTTCATAAACTTAAGTACTTCGTGTTTTGAAGGCCTTCCGCGAATTGAAATGTCACTCATTCGTCCGTCGGTAAAACGGTATGTACAGGTGGCCAGTTTTAAGTTAAAGTAATACTAGTATCATATCAAAGATGGCAGCAGCTACTTTTATTTTGAACAAGGAATCACCATCTAAACATTTTCGCATTTGTTTAGAAACACCATGTATAGGAGTTATCATCTTTTGTATTACCTTGTCTACTGTTATTAACATAGGCTTAAATAACTTTAGTTTCTAAAGTTTTTTCCTTAAGAACGTGCCTTACGCACCCAGGCCAGTTTTATTGACCCTATGATAATCTTATTTTTTTACAAATTTCATGTACAAATGTTGATTAATTTTGTTTAAATATATTTTTGTATTTACATATTTTTTGGTTTAACATATTTGTAATAAAAAAACGGGTATAAGAAAATTATCATCCTAGATATAGAACAATATTCTAAATTTGTAGTTGTAGTACTTTAGTGTATACACGGTTAACCAATTTAAAATGTACATGAGCAATGCGCATGTAGAGCATTAAAGGCTAGAGATTAGACAAAGAATTCCGGCATGTAAATACGGTGACGCATCTGCCCTGTTTTGTTATTGTGTGTACAAAAACAAAAATACCAATTTTCTTGACAACAAATACACTACCAGATATAAAAATGAATATTAAAACCAAACATAATAAAAATTAGTTAATCTATTAGTTTGGGGAATTTTAAATGTTTATTACTACATGTGTCTGATAAAATTCTAAGAATTTAAAGTGTAATAAATAAAGCCTTATTACTTTTATAATAGCAATGTAGTAGATTCACGGATAGTTTATATTTGTAGATAAAATGTGTAGCTTTTATAAGTATTATTAAAGAAAACAAAATATTTATGATTATGTATAAATACGAAAATATTTATGTCTTTTACTTTTCTGCCAAATTATAACTAGACTAATTTATTATAGTATGCGTACAGGGTGTCCCAACTCTATTTATACACGAAATAACTTCGTGCCTGTACAGGATACCAAAATAAACTAAAAAAAAATGTTTATTTAGATGTACTCTTTTAATTGATAGTACCAGTTAATATACAAAATGTCTCAAAAACATAATTTTTATCGTCAAGTAGGCTTTTTTGTAATGGAACATTCTGTATATTTTAGCAAATTTTCACTCTGTATTAAATTCTACATCAAAAATATATAACACACTATACGTCAGTTATTGCTGGTTTTTGAAATATCAGCAGTGTGCTGACAGACTCATTCACGATTAAAAGAGAAGAAATAAGGTAATATTTTAAGTAACAGAGTAACAAATAATATGATAATATGGAATTAATTACTCTCTATTGTAAGAACTACTAATAGGTATGTCAGCAATTTAGTTTGTTTTTGACACATATTTACTTAATTGCACTAAAAAAACAGCAATATATCAATTATGGTGGGTTTTTAGGTTAAGTACGAAAATATGTATCTAAAATAAACTAAATAGCTGACTTACCTATTAGCAGTTCTTACAATAAAAATAATTAATTAGATGTTATTATATTATTTGTCACTCCGACAGTGACAAGATTATTTAAAAATAATTAAAACCAAAATATTCTTTTCTTTCTTCACTTTTAATCGTTAATAAGTATATCAGCATACTGTTGATATCTCAAAAACTAGCAATAATTGATGGATAGTTTGTTATATATTTTTGATGTAGAATTAAATACAGAGTCAAAATTTATTAAAATATACAGGGTGTTCCACTTTAAAAAATCTACCTGACAATAAAAATATTTTTTGAGACAACTTGTATATTAACTAGTGCTGTCGATATAAAGATTGTATTCAAATAAACATTTCTTATTTTAAGTTTATTTTTGTATCTTGTATGAGGGCGATGTTGTTTCATATATAAATAGAGAATTGATGATTTTACCAGAGACACACAATACATTGTTTGTCATAGCTTTGTACATTCCTTGGCTGGGATTTATCCAACGGCAAATCATACATACTGTCTACATAGATTCTGTCGATGAACGTCCGCTTTTTTAATCCTAACAAGTCTCTGGTCATAGAATTTTAGTACCTGAAGATTTTTAAGTATAAATGCCATCTATTCCAGAGTTACGTGGACTTCTTAACAAATCCAACAGGTTTTTCTGACCTTTTTAAAAAAGTACAGATGTAAACACTGAAGGCGCTATATGGGCCCTGGTGGTTTTTTACTTTTAAAAATTGAAGGGTACAGGAATAAGAGAAGGAATGTCCAAAACACTAATATTGTTGACGCTAGAACCAAATAAAGTTGGAAATGGCTATTTAGTTAAAGAGCCAGTGGACGGCTGATAACACATATTTTAAGAAAGTTCAACATTTTTTCAATGAATCTGTTGGACCTACCAAAATACTACAAAACTACACGCCGTCTCCGAGCGTTTTACAGACACAATCGTCAAAACCCCTTCCTTCAGGAAAATTCTCGAAGATGATGTCCGCGTCCAGGTTAGGGCGCACCAGATATCCGTGGGGTGTTAGCCGATGCCATTTTTGCGATCCAAAGAATCTCTGGGCGCCGAGTTTTTCTTTTTCTTGCATCAATTTTGGACAAGTCCCACGACGATGATGCTCGTCGCCGTTCCTGAGATCCAGGTGTTTAGGGAGTCATTTTAAACATCATAATTGTGGTCAGGGACCTTAAAAACCGTCGGTTACCCGACTGGGGCCTGTTCTGATTCTTATTTAAAAAGTTAATAAATTTTCCAAAGGGGCGTCTCAAAAAATGCTTTTTTATGCTTTTTGGGCTGAAGCAATGCAATTTTCGGTTTGCATAAAGGCAAAATTTGGTAGGAGTTTTACAAATAATTTTTGGAAGCAAATGCAAAAAACCGCATTCCGATTAGTTCTGTCCTAAAAAATGCCGAACTTTTATGCTTAATTGTCTCGGCTTATTAGCAATAGGAAATGACCATGCCGAGAAATGGTTTCTATTTTTTTACGCGAAAACCGTACATCAAAGAAAAAAGTCACGGGAGCAAATTTGTTCCAAACTAAATGGGAATTTAAAAAAATGTTTTTATTTTAAAAATATGCAGTCACGTACCATTTTTTTAAATATTTACCTTAAACCCCTTACGGACGACACTGATAAAAAAAAATTCTTGAATGCCAAAAAATGTCTTCTAATGCATAGGAGGCTCTTTAACTAATTGCTTACTATTGTACAATAAATATTAAAAGTGTCATATCTCAAAAAAATGATTTTGCGACAATTATTGTTTTATTCCTTTATCCTTCAATTGAGTACACTGGTCCCTGAACTAAAGTGGTCTCAACGGGCAAAAGGCTTAAATATTATTTTTAATAAACAATCCGCCATATAAATAATAACTTCTCCAAATCATGTTCTGAAATGTGCTCTAGGTGTTTCAGATTGTGGCCTGGAACTTTAGCCTGCGGATTCCAGTAACTAATGGACTCCACAGTATTTAATTAATGCAACACTTGTTTAGCAGATATCATAGTTGTCCTAAAAAGTCCTGTCGTTAATTATGTGCAATAGTCATTATTATACCGGGTGTAAACAAATCTATTAGGCAAGTCATAACTCTCAGAGTATTAGACATATTAAAATAAGACTTAGTATAAGTAAATGGCGTGGAAATAGGAAAGTTCTCGTATATTTCCTACTTTTTAGTTACTTCTGGTTTAACTGGAAATTGCTTTAATTTTGAATTTTTAAATAAAACACCCTGTGCATTTTAACATTTTGGGATTCCTGAGATAATTCTTAAGAGGAATTTTACAGTTTTAAAGGTTTATATGTCTACTTAATTTTTCGAGGACCATTTGTTATATTGCGTCTGGGTGGCCATGATCCTATTTATGCCCTTATTTTTACATTCGGCAAAAAATCATTTTTTCGAAAAGTGCTTGTCTATAAAGGATTGCCATTTGAAAATAATAGTTAGTCACAAAAATGTCAATTTGCAAAATTCTATTATTTAGTTACTTAAACATTGCGATTGTATTTTTCTTACATCACCTGGGGGTCCTTAGATTAATTTGCGTCCAATCACGGCCACCCAGATGCAATATTAAAAATGTCTTTAAAAATCAAGTTGGCTTAAAAACTTTTTAAAATGTGACAATATCATTTATAATAATTGTCTCAGGAACCCAAAAATGCTAAAATATACATAATATCTATTTAAAAAATTAAAATTGGAGCCATTCCCACTGATTGCTAGTTAAAAAATATACGAAAACTCTCCTCTTCTCACATTATTTACCCATAACCAGTCTTATTTTGATAGGTCTTATACTCTAGAACAAGGGTCACCAACTGGCGGACCGCCAACCTAGTTTGTACGGACCACTGATCTTGATGGATTGCCAATATTATTACTTGCTCGAAACAAAAGTTACATTTCATGGGCGAGAAAACCGGTTTGTGCGCAAGCAAGTTGAGGGTAAACGCACCTGGCGCCAAACAGACTATCCTCATTTAGTGTATTCCTTTTACCTTGTAGAACCGTTCTGAACCGTTCTCTGAACTGTCAATAGTGTCGAGAACGGTTCCACAACTATGAAAATGTAAAAAAATTGTAAAAGGAACACTTATGGTGTCGTTCCGGGCGGTTCTGGAGCATAAAAGGAATACAGCAATTATCGGAAAGAATTTGTCGACGGCGTCCTGGTTTTCTGTTCGAAGTACGGTAGCTAATGAGCGTCACGGTCAGACCGCGGACGGAGGGTACAGGGTGCCAGTGTTTGTCTTTTGCCACGGCTTTTAAGTGCGCATGTTCGTCCACCCATCCATTTGTTTACTGCACGATGTCGTAAAAATCCGAAAAATGCTTCTTGCCACTGCGGATCTAAATGTAGGTTATCTATGGTAGGGACCTTGTTGAGTACGCACTTTTATTTTTTCCGTAGTCTTTGCGATATTGAAAGTAGTTGGTGACCCATGCTGTAGAAGTTATGGCTTGTCTAATAAACTCATCTGTCTAATAAACTCGTTGACACCTGGTATGCTTAGAGGGGAAAGTGCCATGTTTTCCAAAATAATATGAATGATTTTTTTTCTAGAATATCCGCTTTTGGATGCTTTGGGTTCAGTAATATACGACTTGCTTATTTGCTGCTTAATAATATTTTTTTTTATTTAATACATAAATAGACTATCTATGACGTTATGTACAATTTTAGGATTATTTCCAAAGAAACCCCAATTGCCTCCTCATGAAGGGTATAGAAACCAAAAGGAATTCGAATCGCTAGAAGAATTAGAAGCATTTTCAGGTGATTTGGATACCATTAGACTTCAGAGCTTGTTGATAGCTGAAAGAATTTTAGGAACACATCACAAGGATACAATATTTAGGTAAAAAATAAAAATGTATACAGGAATAGCTTATCCTTAACTTGGGTAAAAAATATTTCTTACACAGTGTGTCTACGTAAGTTGGCGTCATATGGGAGGGAAACTTTTTATTATTAACTTTACGAAAAAAGTTATTCTTTATAAAAAGTTCTGCATGGTCCAAAACCTAAAATGCAATCATCAGATATCAAGTTGTGTCAGTCATCTACGAGGTTTGGCCAAAAATGTAAGTTCTGCTGAAGAGTAAAAAGAAAAAATATTTAGAATTAAAAATTACTTCTTAATATGCAATTTTGATCATTTCAATTTTTTTTACTGTGAAAATCAAGAAAATTTTAGTGTGTGCATTAGTGCACTACATTTCATAATAATTATAAATGTCATAGGACAGTTTCAAATAATTTTATTAAATTTATTGTTATAAAAATGATAAGAATGTACAATGCACTAATGCATTGTACACCTAAAATTTTCTTGATTTTCACAGAAAAAAAATGAAAAAAAAATGTATAGTAATTTTTAATTCTAATCATATTTTCTTTATAACATTTTGCTATATTAGCAAGCATACAGGTAGTTTACTCTTTAGCAAAAATTACATTTTTGGCCAAACCTCGTAGATGACTGACATAATTTGATATCTGATGATTGCATTTTAGGTTTTGGACCATGCAGAACTTTTTATAAAGATTAACTTTTTCGTAAAATTAATAATAAAAAGTCCCATATGACGCCAACACACTGTATACCTATTATGTAGGGTTCTATATTAACGTTCTAATAACAAAAGGATCAGGGTCTACAAAATTTTAACAAACAGCAGTCACTGACTAATCTCAACAAAGAACAATTTTTAATAAATTAATTTTTATAAATAATTTTTCTCGTACAATAAGGTCGCGTGGATTAGAACAGATCTATTTAAAATTGAGTGCTTTGTTTTATAAAAAACGCTAAAATACGTCAATTTTTTTTTTTTTGTCTGCAGTGTCTTTTCATGTAAATGTAACTTTTTTAAATAGAATCAGCTATGTTTTATTACATTTTTAAATTCTGCATCTAATTCGAACTGTTTATTATACTATACCATATCCTATACCTGAGCTCAGGGCCGGATTCAGGTGTGTGGGGGGCTCCGGGGCCAAAAAACGTGTGGAAAAAAATGTCCTTATCAATGACATCATTTAAATTTCCTGAGCCCATCAACTAATGTGTACTCTTCTTCCCATTTTTTTTCAGGGGTGTGGGGGCCCCGGGGCCGGGGCCCGCCTGGACCTCCCTTAAATCTTACTCTGCTTGAGCTCAACAGTCATTAATTTCTTTTAAAATTTGTACAGACACATAAGTTGTACACGTGGATTTTTAACACGCTTTTATTAACTTGGGTTGTAACTATCTATCTATCCATCTATCCATCTATCTTCATGTAACGGAATCTTTGAGCCTAATTTTAACCAACTTCCAGCTATTCGATTTCTTTGAAACTTTGCACACGTATTAAGGACCCATGACAATGCAATAATCTGCAAACAGTATCCCGTTATCCTGGTTTGGATCGCCAGGAAAAAAAATTCCATTATATTATAAAAACAACACCTGTGTTGCCATCTTTTGGCAACATTCCAAACTTTTCTCAGGTTTAGCTACTCTTGACAAAATGGCGAAGGAATTTTTTAGTGAATAAACTGGAGCATTTTAACATACATACATACATAAATGCATATCGAACTAAAAAATGAAAAATAAATAATAGTTTAAAAAACTAAAAAACACGCTTTTATATGCAACCGAACTAAAACTTAGAAAATAATTTTTCATTAAAAAAATATTGTCACTTCATAGTAAAAAGCGTGGGGTGCATTTTACAATTTTTTCATAACTTTTCCCTCATAGATATTGGCAAATATAATAATTATAACATTTAATATATTAAGCACCCCACGCTTTTTACTATGAAGTGACAATATTTTTTTAATGAAAAATTATTTTCTAATTTTTAGTTCGGTTGCATATAAAAGCGTGTTTTTTAGTTTTTTAAACTATTATTTATTATATATTGTGTATAAGTCCAGAAATGCATTGTTTTCCAGATACAGGGTGTTAATATCCTTACTATATTTTATCCGATTTTAATAAAATTCGGCATTGTTATTTCTAGATAAAGGAATTAAGATCAAATTTGATTAAATTAACCTAATCCAGTGGCTTCTCGAGCAGTACCTTAATGTATTTTTCTGACAAAAAAATAAAGCTGAATTTTCACCTAGGTTGTTCCAACTTACATGTCTTCAAAAATTTTAAAAGAAATTGATAGTAAACTTCTCGATAACTGATGAATTTAGGTATAGTACATGATCCATAACACATAGTTAGAATTTGATGCAGAACTTAAAAATGTAGCGTATTTCCCTTTAAAAAAATTGACAGTCATCACCTAATTTTGGGTCACCCTGTATAGATAAATTTATAACTAAAAAAAAACAACCAAAAATGAAGATCAAAGTTTTCTAGCATTTTCAAAAAATAAAACACAAAATTAGTATAGTCGTTGGAATTAAATAAGAGAACTTAAAGAAAATACCGCCACTCGTTTTTATCAGAAAAAACTCTTTATTGCGCCGCTCTGTTAACTATCAGCGCAAAAACGTCTACCTATTATAGGCACATACACAACTAATTTTTCAATTCGCAGCTATTGGCTGAACATTAGCACAGGCAGTTATTTAATTGGTTCGCGTCTAAACATTTTTAAAAAACTGATCAAGTCCACGTTGACTACAAAATTTTATTACGCTGGTTGTCGGCGCCTTTTTCCGTTAAGAGTAGACAAAGCGGCGAGGTATGATAAAGGTTTTTTGTAATCAAAACAAGAGGCACTATTTAGTTTTAAGTTTTTGATAATTTCTCTTATTTAATGCCAATGACTTTACAAACCACGTTTTGTTTTTAAAGGTTAATGTACAGAGGCGCGTCATACGCTGACGTAATGAGATACCAAAGATGCATCGAATTGTGGCGTCGAGCTTTGCAAATAAGGATAGAAAAGGATACCATTTTGTACACGGATACCTGTTTTACTGCTCAGGCTCTAGTGAGACTTATGGTTGATTATAATATTAAATCTGTTCAGAACAACATAGAGAATGTAGAACAGCGGTTTCATGATATAGTTCAGACGTTTAAGCTGTTAAGTCATAACATTGTTGGTGAGTATAAAAATTATTATAATGTTAGTTTAAAGTAGAATACAGACGATCTAATTTGGTTTTATTAGATGCAGAGATAGAGGTATGTTGAATTTGTGTTGTTGTTAAGAATCATTTTTACAATTTCGTGTAAATTCTAAACAGAGGGTTAAATCACAAATTGTTGTGATTTATAGCAAGGATTTGACAATATTCGTAATGTCACTACTTGACATTGACAATGTTTTACTTTTTCTAAAATATGTTTCGTTGCAGGGTAGTAGTATAGTAAACCAATGTTTGATATGACATTGTAAAAGCGGCCCAAAGAACCATTTTTACAATGTCGTGTCAACTCTAAGCTAAAGATTAAATAACAGATTGTTAAAGTCCCAGCTAAAACATATTCCTTGATTTACAGCAAGGATTTGACAATATTCGTAATGTTACTACTTGACATTGGCAATGTTTTACTTTTTCTAAAATATGTTTCGTTGCAGGGTAGTAGTATAGTAAACCAATGTTTGATATGACATTGTAAAAGTGGCTCAAAGAACCCTTTTTACAATCTCGTGTCAACTCTAAGCAGAGGGTTAAAACACAAATTGTTGATGTGCAAGCTAAAACAAATTCCTTGATTTACAGCAAGGATTTGACGATATTCGTAATGTTACTACTTAACATCGGCAATGTTTTACTTTTTCTAAAATATGTTTCGTTGCAGGGTAGTAGTATAGTAAACCAATGTTTGATATGACATTGTAAAAGCGGCTCAAAGAACCATTTTTACAAAGTCGTGTCAACTCTAATCTTAGGATTAAATAACAGATTGTTAAAGTCCCAGCTAAAACATATTCCTTGATTTACAGCAAGGATGTGACAATATTCGTAATGTTACTACTTAACATTGGCAATGTTTTACTTTTTATAAAATATGTTCCATTGCAGGGTAGTAGTATAGTAAACCAATGTTTGATATGACATTGTAAAATTGTGCTAAAAAATTCCTTGATTTACAGCAAGGATCTGATGATATTCGTAATGTTACTACTTAACATCGGCAATGTTTTACTTTTTCTAAAATATGTTTCGTTACAGGGTAGTAGTATAGTAAACCAATCTTTAGGCGCGCTTGTGGCTGCTCCGGTTGTATCGGCCGCATCGATCTCCGGAGTTAAGCAGTGAAGTGCGCGCCCATAACTTGGATGGGTGACCGGCGTTGTCGGTTTTAGGCAACGGCACGCGGTGTTCTGCTCGGGGGTGAACGAACGGACCGAGCAGCAATCATCCAAGTTATGGAATGAATGGTGTGTGAATGAGAAGGGGTAGGGGTCAAGGTACAATAAGCCTTCAGGCTGCAGTGCACCACCTAGGGGGACGGTCGTCGGACCTGGGTGGGATGACCCCGAAAGGGCGAAAGAAAAAAAAACAATCTTTGATATGACATTGTAAAAGCGGCCCAAAGAACCATTTGTACAATGTCGTATCAACTCTAAGCTAAGGATTAAATAACAGATTGTTAAAGCCCCAGCTAAAACATATTCCTTGATTTACAGCAAGGATGTGACAATATTCGTAATGTTACTACTTAACATTGGCAATGTTTTACTTTTTATAAAATATGTTCCATTGCAGGGTAGTAGTATAGTAAACCAATGTTTGATATGACATTGTAAAATTGTGCTAAAAAAATTCCTTGATTTACAGCAAGGATCTGATGATATTCGTAATGTTACTACTTAACATCGGCAATGTTTTACTTTTTCTAAAATATGTTTCGTTACAGGGTAGTAGTATAGTAAACCAATCTTTAGGCGCGCTTGTGGCTGCTCCGGTTGTATCGGCCGCATCGATCTCCGGAGTTAAGCAGTGAAGTGCGCGCCCATAACTTGGATGGGTGACCGGCGTTGTCGGTTTTAGGCAACGGCACGCGGTGTTCTGCTCGGGGGTGAAAGAACGGACCGAGCAGCAATCATCCAAGTTATGGAATGAATGGTGTGTGAATGAGAAGGCGTAGGGGTCAAGGTACAATAAGCCTTCAGGCTGCAGTGCACCACCTAGGGGGACGGACGTCGGACCTGGGTGGGATGACCCCGAAAGGGCGAAAGAAAAAAAACAATCTTTGATATGACATTGTAAAAGCGGCCCAAAGAACCATTTGTACAATGTCGTGTCAACTCTAAGCTAAGGATTAAATAACAGATTGTTAAAGCCCCAGCTAAAACATATTCCTTGATTTACAGCAAGGATGTGACAATATTCGTAATGTTACTACTTAACATCGGCAATGTTTTACTTTTTCTAAAATATGTTCCATTGCAGGGCAGTAGTATAGTAAACCAATGTTTGATATGACATTGTAAAAGCGGCTCAAAGAACCATTTTTACAATCTCGTGTCAAGTCTAAGCAGAGGGTTAAAACACAAATTGTTGATGTCTAAGCTAAAACAAATTCCTTGATTTACAGCAAGGATTTGACGATATTCGTAATGTTACTACTTAACATCGGCAATGTTTTACTTTTTCTAAAATATGTTTCGTTGCAGGGTAGTAGTATAGTAAACCAATATTTGATATAACATTGTAAAAACGGCTCTAGAAACCGTCTTTACAATGTCGTGTCAACTCTAAGCTAAGGATTAAATAACGGATTGTTGATATCCCAGCGAAAACAAATTTCTTGATTTACAGCAAGGATTTGACAATATTCGTAATGTCAGTACTTGACATCGGCAATGTTTTACTTTTTCTGAAATATGTTTTGTTGCTAGGGTAGTAGTATAGTAAACCAATGTTTGATATTACATTGTAAAAGCGGCTCTAAGAACCACTTTTACAATGTCGTGTCAACTCTAAAGGCTGATTCGCAAATGGTTGAGTCCCAGCTAAAACAAATTCCTTGATGTAAAAATAGATTTGACCCAACTTATATTATCACTACTTGGCAGAGGAAATATATTATGATAAAAAAGAGGCGCCGAGATAATATAGCTTAATAGGAATAAAAATTCTGTTAGCCTCATATAATTTACGGAGATTTTTAGTCCTGTATTTACACATGGGCCATGTCCATCACGGTGAAATTATCCTTGTTTTTTAATGCAGATTTAGATAGTCCTACAAAAAGGAACATTTGTGACAGTGTAAACATATTTTAATATTATTATTTAATAGCTCTGTGATAAACTGTGATTAAAGAGTATTAGTGTGTGATGTATAAAAGTAAAATTGTAAAATTACTTAAGACCAACTCTGATATAAATAATGAAATCGATATTAAATTACTGTTAAACAAATCAAGTGACTTAAAAAAATCTGAGCAGTCCCATCGGCAGTCCGCCTATCTGCTAGTTCCTACTTTTTTTTTTTTGGCCCGCAGAAAACAAGCTTTAAAGTGCCAAAACAGGCTCACTTTGAGGCCTGAGAATTCTAAAACAAGCATGGGATTTTAGGGCCATAAAGACTTTTTGTCAGCATGCTGAAAAATACATGCCAAATTTTAGCTAATTTGAGGGATTATATTTCTTTGGTTTTCTACGGAGTGCTTTAAAATTGTTTACTATAAGCACTCCAGGATTATCTAATAAGAATAGGCTGTTCACATAATAAAAAGAAAAAAATATCCAGCTTCTTAAAGATACTACAGATAATTAAAAATTTTATTTAGTAAACATTTTGGTCCTATATTTCGTGTATCTTCTGACCTTTCCATTACAAAGTACTGCTAAGAAATATTGCGAGAACTATGTAAAGCTATATCGTGCTTAACTGTAATTGGTGCTTTTGGATCTAAGTGGGAGGAGCCTATTTTCTTAATAAAAACGGTCGAGTTTTTGTACCTGAATTAGTCCAGTCCGAACAATCGAAGTGTTAACCATGAATCACGCACGATCAAGGCCTTATGATGATGAAGGGATAGAAGAAGATATTAGTGAAGGACGATGCTACATCCTTTTGCTTCAATGTTGATGCAGAAGGTCGGAGAACATGTGGCGACTGTCATCGGATGCAACCTCACTATTTAAAGACCAATAAGTGGATTCGAGAGCACGGCCCTGTCAGTTATAGAATAATAAATATCAATAAAATATGTGATCACTGCGGCGCAAGGTGTATTCTGGAAATGCCATCGGGGACTTGTGTTGTGTGCACTCCATTCGCAGCCTCATGTCGTTATGGCAGAATTTATTATTAGTGGATCCCGTTTCACCAGCTGCGAAAAACTACAAATCAGTCCTTTTAGGGCTACCAAATCCATTGAAAGTAAATCGTTTATTTTATGGGCATTTCTCTAAAATGTCAATGATTTCGTTTAGTACAGGTCCCATACAATTGCTGTCCTGGTAAATATTTTTAATATTTGTTAAAAATACATGTCCTATTTCAAAAAAAAGGCTGCAAGGATGTCAGCTTCACAACAATTTGCGTTTTATTTTACTAAAAAACATTTGTAAATATTATAGTTTTTTCTATTGTGCAGACAGGGCTGAATAAAAATTCTGGGGGCAAACTTTACGTAGTATGGGACCTTGTTTTACGGTAATTTCAATATATTTCTTTATGATATATTAACTGTTTAATGTATGTACTTTCAACAATTTCTTCGTAAACCTAATTTTTGAGCGAAAATACAGTGTTGGGGACAGCCAGGGGACTTTATTTTTAGAGGTTCTATTACACCTAGAAAAGAAAAAATGTAAACAGGTATGGTTCTAAAAATAATGGAACCGTTAAGTTTTATTAGATTTATTTAAATACTTTAATTACTTTTTGAAAAAAATTGTTACATTTTTTCATTTTTTCTCGGTCCCATACTCACAGGAAATTAAACGGTCTACAAAAGAAGTATTTTATACTTGTTTAATAAATCTAACCATAAAGATGTTCAAGGTCAAAGATTGAAGAATTTTAAGGAAAATAACTTTTTTGTGAGTGAATTTGTAACTAACCTATATAGTATAAGATACCTTTTTGTTAAGAGTTTAATTTCCGATAAAAATAGTAGAAACTCAATTGTCAATAATAATTTTTCAGTAAGGTACAAAATTCAAAACCAATTAGTTATTTCTCTTAAAATTCTTTAATCTTTGGTTTTGAATATCTTTTTAATGGTTAGATTTATCAAAAAATATAAAAGACCTTTTTGTGGAGCGTTCAATTTTCTACAAAAACACTTTTTTATAGTTTTGCTGTGGATGGTTCAGATATGATTTTTTTTTGTATAGGACTGAGAAAAATATGCAAAACTAATGAGGCGCATCTTTCTATTAAAATTAAGAGCTCATCGCTGCGAAACATTCTCTGGGGGTACCTAGGAACCAATTTTTAGTATCGGAAGTCAAAATAAAAATAGGCCATTTTTCTGACCCACTCTAATATTCACCCTAAATCACTTTATTAATTTAAAAATCACAGGCCTATACAAAAGTTTACTTTTTAAAATATGCAAATAATTTGAGATAATAATACATTTTTTAGTTAGGGATCTCTGGGCCATTTTCCAAGTCATTACTAACAATTGGATTTTATAAATATCGAAAACCAGGATGACGTACCACGCAATTTGTGTAAATATTATGTAATCAACAGAAAAAAAATCAGCTGGTTAGTAGTTATTTTTCACAACATCGTTAACCATACATGTTGGTGGTAGGGGAACCTTACATTTTCTAGGACAGTTTTTTTCGCTTTATTTAGTTTCTTATCTTGAAAATTACTAGGAAAAAAGTTGAGCGTCCTGTCAAAATGAAGCTACTCACGAAAAATTAGATTGTTAGTAATTACTTGGACTTGGAAAAATGGTCCAGGGATCCCCAACTAATTTCTTGAAAACAACTATAAATCTATTGCTATGAAAATTTCCGTTAAGAGGATGCCGTACACGTTAAATTGAGGCTAAAACGCGATTCGCTGCCGTTTTTTAAATATTTGTTTTGGAAAAAATTTATATAGAAAAGTTTTTAAAATGATCCAAAGATTATCGGAAAGTTAATTGAATTTTGGTAATGTTTATAAATTAACACATTAAATTTCACAAAATTACAAAACCGTAAAAATAACCACTTTCCGATAATCTTTGGATTGTTTTAAAAACTTTTCTATATACAACTTTTTCCAAAACAAATATTTAAAAACGGCAGCGAATCGCGTTTTAGCTCAATTTAACGTGTACGGCATCCTCTTAATACATAACCGAGCAATTTTACTCGGCAGGATTTTAAATTGATCTTACGGGTTTATATGCATTAAAACCAAAGAAAGAAGCACATAATATGCGCTTTTATGAAAGTTAAAAGAGAAAAGAAATTTAAGAAAGCGTCGACGTCCGACCAATTGTATTTTTTCCTGTCAGTTGTGGTGGTTAGTAGAGGGCATTTATGAACATTCGCTAATACCACTCGGTAAAATATTGGAATTGCGAAACAAGTACCTTACTCCTTAGTTTTATCGAATTTTGCATACTCTTTTATTGTATTATCTGTGTAAGAAATTTTGTATACAAAAGTACTATAAAAAGTAAAACATTAACTTGATCAAGACAGTCCCTAAATATTTATGTTTATTAATGTTTGGGGAAAAATACTATAATGTCATTATTAGTTAATTACAAAATGTTTCCCACCTGAAAGCAAAACCGCGCCTGAAGTCTATTTTATTTTATTTAATTTATTAAAAAGACGGGATTCCCCATTTTTTACAATTACTATTACAATTGAATAACGAATTATAAAATTAAATTAATTTACAATTAGATAACTTAAAAAGCATATATTACTACATTTTAATTATTTCTTTATCCTCTTCGGGCCCGCCGCCGAATTGACCTTTCTTTTTTTGTTAACAGGTAACATGAAGTACCAATTAGGGTCCCTTAAGCACAAAAATTATAACAAAAAAATTTTTTTGCTTTGTTTTTTCAGAAAATTATGGTATCATATATGATACTTTGGGCCTCAAATGATACAAAACGTACGGAATACCAAAATAAACTTTATTATTCATAAATATATTTTACAACATTTTTCTTATTGGTGAAATTTTGTAAAACAGTTTCTTTGGATACTGCAACACAAAAACACATTACATCGAACACATCGACAAAACGTCAAGCCTTTACAGCCTGAAAACCTACATTTGGACCGGGATTTCTGCTTATCCGATACAAATTCTGGAAGATGTTTGGCTCCTTCTTTTCTTTGCCTCTTATCTGGTGTAGGCAGAACTTTTCGTTTTTTTCTGGGAGGCTCATCATCATCAGTATCCTCATTGGAATTGAAGCTGCTTTCTTTTTCTGTAAACAATAAAGACTTCGCTAATTCAAACTTAAAATCCAGATAATCTTTGATTTCTTTCTTCGGAATACCAGCGGCTCTACAGGTTTGGCGATATTGTAGCCAACTAGCTGCTACAGAAAAGTCAAAAAAGGCATAAATGCATCTTATGGTCCATTTATTTGTCCTGCTAGACATAGGGTATTTAGCAATAACTCTATCCAAAAGGTCAACGCCTCCCATATATTTGTTATATTCTCGAACTATTGCAGGGCGGCTAATTTCAAGGTATTTTGTTTCTTGTGATGACCAACGTCGGCAGCGATCTTGCGGATTTATCCCTAGCTTTGTGGAAGCTAAATATATGGGTTTGGAGTCAAACCATTTAACTAAACACATTTTATTGTCCTCTGTAACAAGCATATCACTGGAACCTCTACCATTTTTTTTAAGTCTTTATCTGGCAAAAGTTCTTTATCCGTTTTTGGGATTCTATTTTTCATCAGTGTTCCAGTAACATAAATTTTTCTAGACAATAATGTGTCCAGTAGGACCTCCGATGTAAAAAATCTGTCAACGAATACAGATATCCCTATTGGTAGAGTATCTGCTAATTTTAAAACAACTCTGCCTCCAACATCCAATTTTTCTGGGGTGATTATCAGACAAGATTCAGTGTCTTTGCCTTTCCCTTCATACATGCTAAAGTCAAGAGGAACACCACCAGGAGTAGTCATAACAAAATTTTTAAGCCGACAGGTTGGGGTTTACCTCGTACAAATTGACGCATCAAAACTTTGCCGTGAAAAGGTATCATCTGTTCATCTATTGATACTTCTTCTGTCCTTTCATTTTGCAAACAAGCCTTTTTGTATTCTATTCAGCATTGGTCTGATTTTCCAAAATCTGTCATTTGCAACAGCTTCTTTTGGAACAGCATTATCGTCAACCAGCTTCAATTTGGTTCGTAGTTGGAAAAACCTAGCCCTTGACAAGTTATCCGAAACAATCGGAACTCGAGTATCTCTTTGCCAAAACATTCTAATTCTTGGCAAGTTATAGATGCCAATTAATAAACAACATCCAAAAAACGTTTTAATTTCTCGCTCATCTGTATTTAGAGATTTTCCTGTAGTTTCAACCTCTCTGATATTTGTATAAAGTGCTACAGATTTAAAAGTCATTATTTAGATATTTGCAAAAATAAGAACAAGGATCTTGAATATTTTCTGGTGTAGTATCAGCTTGACCTGTGGTCAGAAATGTTTCTAACTTCGGAGAAAATTGTGTTCTTTTCCATTTTCTTTTTTTATTTTTTGGAATAAGGTTTACCAGGATTACATCATCAGGAATATCTTCTTCTTCGAAATTGTTAATGTTACGCTCCTCTTCAATTTGGCTTTGAACATCTCGATCATCTTCAGCTTCCAAGTCCGAGTTTTCCAACTCAAGGTTCTTCTCATCCTCATTTATCCCAATTTGTCTGGTACTGGCATTTTGGGGTTCATCTAAGTCATCCCATCCACCATCACTTTCATCTTCAACTAATCCGTCCTCTAGGTCAGACTCATCGAGATTCAAATTGTTCATAAGCTCCTCCAACTCCTTATATTCAAGGGGACCTGAAATAAGTACAAACAATGACATGCGACCTTGGTACACATACAAAATTCTAGACTCCCTAAGGACAATACAAAAAGTCACACACGGCCCAGAGTAGCACATATGATATTTTTAATTAATTTACGAAAATACAAAAATATCAAGTACGACCCAAAGTATCACATATGATACTTTAAATTTAGGCTTCAAAATTTGACCAAACAATGAAAAAAAACATCAACAAACCAAGTATTAACTCACACACACCTTTCCCAAACAATAATCTAACCATTTTATACAAAAAAAAATTGAACTTACGTGTTTGTTTTCGATTTTTATTAGACGCCGCCATAACCTAACCGGACCACCACAAAGAACAGCTGTATACTAATCGCTAAACACGTGGTAGTCGAAAACTCAAGGTTACGCGCAAATGTCGACACATAGCATATATGATACCGACGGGAACAAATTCTGTGCGATGAGCAGCGCGCTGGAGAAAAAATAATAAACCGTAATATCATATATGATATGGGGCCAGGGTTTAATAGACTTTAGTACAGGAAAAACATTTCTAAAAACAAAACGCATCAATAAATAGGGTTTCCCAAAAAAAGCTTGGATTAAATAAGAGATTGTTGGAAGTCCCAGCTAAAACAAATTCATTAATTTACCGCAAGGATTTGACAATATTTGTAGTATTTTATGTTTTATTTGTTTTCTGGGAGATTAAATTTAAACAAAATATTATTTGGCTTTTCTCCAGAATAAAATTTAAGAGTTTATTTACAACATTTTTGTGAAGAATTCAGAGCTTTTATACATTTTGAGAGAACTATTCTAGCAACCTTTACGGCAATATAATAAAAGTTATTATTTGGCTTTAAGAAGAATAAGATAGTAAAGGAAAATATTCAATAATGAAGTTACTTACAATACAAAGCTTTCAATCTATAAACAAGGTTCAGTGGCACTCGGTTGAGAGTGCATTTTATTGCAATAAAAAGTAAAAATCTTAACAAGGCGCCAGACGAGAACTGGGCCAATGGTAATGTCAAACTCTAAAATGTCCATCAGACATTTCATTTTTAATTTTTTTTTCAGTTTTCTAACAAGTTTTTAGGTAAACTGGCTTTACCACATTTTTGGTAAACTATCTTACCACATTTTTGGAGCATGCAACCATTGGCCCAGTTCTCGTCTGGCGTCTTGTTAAAATTTTATTTTATTGCATTAAAATGATTTCAACCGAGTGCCAATGAACCTTTGTTTATAGATTGAAGAGCTTTGTATTGTAAGTAACTTAATATTGAATATTTCATTATTTTATTTCTTTCAAAGCAATAATAACTTTTATTATATTATGTAATAGCAGAAGCGTTCTTCATAATGTATAAAAGTTTTAATTTTCGGAAAATGTTAAATAAACTTTTAAATTTTATTCTGAGAAAAGCCAAATAATATTTTGTTTTAATATTTGTAGTGTCACTACTTGACTTCGGCAATGTTTTACTTTTCTGAAATATGTTTTGTTGCTAGGGTAGTAGTATAAGAAACCAGTGTTTGATATGACATTGTAAAGCGGCTCTAAGAACCATTTTTACAATGTCGTCAACTCTAAAGCTAATTCGCGATGGTTGAAGTCAGCTAAAAAAGAATTTGACCCAAGTCAGATTATCACTACTGGCAGATGGAAATATATTATGATAAAAAGACCCGCCGAGATGTATAGCTTCAAGGAATAAAAATTCTGTTAGGCAATATAATTTACGGAGATTTTTAATCCTGTATTTACACATGGGCCATGTCCATCACGGTGAAATTATCCTTGTTTTTTACTGCAAATTTAGATAGTCCTACAAAAAGAAACATTTGTGACAGTGTAAACGATATTTTATTAAATAATTACTTTAATAGCTCTGTGATAAACTGAAACCGTGATTAAAAAGTATTAGTGTGTGATGTATGAAAAAGCAAAATTGTAAAAATTAGTTAAGACCAACTCTGATATAAATAATGAAATCGATATTAAATTACTGTTAAACAAATCAAGTGACTTAAAAAATCTGAGCAGTCCCATCGGCAGTCCGCTTATCTGCTAGTTCCTACATATTTTTTTTTTTTTTTTTGGCCCGCAGTGAACAAGCTTTGAAGAGTGCCAAAACCAGGCTCACTTTGAGTGCCTGAGAATTCTAAAACAAGCATGGGATTTTAGGGCCATAAAGACTTTTGGTCAGCATGCTGAAAATACATACCAAATTTCAGCTAATTTGAGAGGATTATTTTTCTTTGGTTTTCTACGGAGTGCTTTAAAATTGTTTACTATAAGCACTCCAGGATTATCTAATAAGAATAGGCTGTTCACATAATAAAAGAAAAAAATATCCAGCTTCAAATGAATGTATTTATTGGATACACGCCAAAATAAAATTAAAAGTACTAAAAAACCAAAAAAAAATTAAACAAGTAAAAAGATAATTAATAATCGACGTTTCGGTGGCAAATCTGCCACCGTTGTCAAGACAAATGGAATAAAAATAAAAAACTTACTATTATTTAGGTTTTAAAATTCAAAATTTTTATGTTTTTCTAGGATATTCTGAAAACTTTGACATTAAATGTTTGTTTTTAGTTATAGTGTCATAGTGACATAGATAACTGGTTGCTGGTGTATTAATTGTTTATTTTACAAAAAGAGTTAGTTAATTTTTAGTCTTCCTGAAGATACTTCAGTATCAAGCAAAGGCAACCAAGTGTTATTTAAATTAACTGAAATTGATGCTACACAATTATCTTTATTTAATAATATATACGCACTTTCTTTGATTTTGCGTTTTTAGAACAAGTTTCCTTTGCTAAAATGCTCGAAGCATCTTAAAGATACTACAGATAATTAAAAATTTTATTTAGTAAACATTTTGGTCCTATATTTCGTGTATCTTCTGACCTTTCCATTACAAAGTACTGCTAAGAAATATTGCGAGAACTATGTAAAGCTATATCGTGCTTAACTGTAATTGGTGCTTTTGGATCTAAGTGGGAGGAGCCTATTTTCTTAATAAAAACGGTCGAGTTTTTGTACCTGAATTAGTCCAGTCCGAACAATCGAAGTGTTAACCATGAATCACGCACGATCAAGGCCTTACGATGATGAAGGGATAGAAGAAGATATTAGTGAAGGACGATGCTACATCCTTTGCTTCAATGTTGATGCAGAAGGTCGGAGAACATGTGGCGACTGTCATCGGATGCAACCTCACTATTTAAAGACCAATAAGTGGATTCGAGAGCACGGCCCTGTCAGTTATAGAATAATAAATATCAATAAAATATGTGATCACTGCGGCGCAAGGTTGTATTCTGGAAATGCCAGCGGGGACTTGTGTTGTGTGCACTCCATTCGCAGCCTCATGTCGTTATGGCAGAATTTATTATTAGTGGATCCCGTTTCACCAGCTGCGAAAAACTACAAATCAGTCCTTTTAGGGCTACCAAATCCATTGAAAGTAAATCGTTTATTTTATGGGCATTTCTCTTTAAGATCGTACACGTCCCATACAATTGCTGTCCTGGTAAATATTTTTAAAATTTGTTAAAAATACATGTCCTATTTCAAAAAAAAAAAAGGCTGCAAGGATGTCAGCTTCACAACAATTTGCGTTTTATTTTACTAAAAAACATTTGTAAATATTATAGTTTTTCTATTGTGCAGACAGGGGACTAAACTTTGAGGTGTTTACTAAACTATAATAAAGTTCGTAGTGGGACCTTGTTTTACGAAAATATAATTTAAATATATTTCTTTATGATATATTAACTGTTTAATGTATGTACTTTCAACAATTTCTTCGTTAACCTCATTTTTGAGCGAAAATACAGTGATAGGGACAGCTAGGGGACTATATTTTTAGAGGTTCTATCACACCTACAAAAGAAAAAATGTAAACAGGTATGGTTCTAAAAATAATGGAACCGTTAAGTTTTATTGGAGATTTATTTAAATATTTTAATTACTTTTAAAAAAATTGTTACATTAATTTCATTTTTTCCTCGGTCCCATACAAAAAAATTGTATCTCACAGGAAATTACACGGTATACAAAAGAAGTATTTTATACTTGTTTAATAAATCTAACCATAAAGATGTTCAAGGTTAAGATTGAAGAATTTTAAGGAAAATAACTTTTGTGGTGAATGTGTAACTATATAGTATAGATCCTTTGTTAAGAGTTTAATTTCCGATAAAAATAGTAGAAACTCAATTGTCAATAATAATATTTCAGTAAGGTACAAAATTCAAAACCAATTAGTTATTTCTCTTAAAATTCCTTAATCTTTGGTTTTGAATATCTTTTTAATGGTTAGATTTATCAAAAAATATAAGAGACCTTTTTTGTGGAGCGTTCAATTTTCTACAAAAACACTTTTTTATAGTTTTGCTGTGGATGGTTGAGATATGATTTTTTTTTTTGTATAGGACTGAGAAAAATATGCAAAACTAATGAGGCGCATCTTTCTATTAAAATTACAGAGCTCATCGCTGCGAAACATTCTCTGGGGGTACCTAGGAACCAATTTTTAGTATCGGAAGTCAAAATAAAAATAGGCCATTTTCTGACCCACTCTAATATTCACCCTAAATCACTTTATTACTTTAAAAATCACAGGCCTATACAAAAGTTTACTTTTTAAAATATGCAAATAATTTGAGATAATAATACATTTTTTAGTTAGGGATCTCTGGACCATTTTCCAAGTCATTACTAACAATTGATTTGATAAATATCAAAAAACCAGGATGACGTACCACGCAATTTGTAGGACAATGTGGGTGTTAAATTATATAAATATTATTAAATCGACAGAAAAGAAATGAGCTGGTTAGTAGTTATTTTTCACGACATCGTTAACCATACATGTTGGTGGTAGGGGAACCTTATATTTTGTAGGACACATTTTTTTTTCGGCTTTATTTAGTTTCTTATCGTGAAAATTACTCAGGAAAAAAGTTGAGCGTCTCGTCAAATGAAGCTACTCACGAAAAATTAGCTTGTTAGTAATTACTTGACTTGGTAAAAATGGTCCAGGAATCCCTAACTAATTTCTTGAAAACAACTACAAATCTATTGCTAGGGAAACTTCCGTTAATACATAATCGAGCAATTTTACTCGGCAGGATTTTAAATTGATCTTACGGGTTTATATGCATTAAAACCAAAAAAAGAAGCACATAATATGAAAGCGTCGACGTCCGACCACTTGTATTTTTTCCTGTCGGTTGTGGTGGTTAGTAGAGGGCATTTATGAACATTCGCTAATACCACTCGGTAAAATATTGGAATTGCGAAACAACTGTCTTTCTCCTTAGTTTTATCAAATTTTGCATACTCTTTTACTGTATTACCTGTGCAAGAAATATTATATACAAAAGTACTATAAATAAGCAAAACTTTAACTTGATCAAGACAGTCCCTAAATATTTTTAATGTTTAGGGGAAAAATACTATAATGTCATTATTAGTTACTTACAAAATGTTTCCCACCTAAAAGCAAAACCGCGCATAAAGTCTATTTTATTTATTAAAAGACGGGATTTCCCATTTTTACAATTACTATTACAATTGAATAAAGAACTATAAAATTAAATTAAGTTACAATTAGATAACTTAAAGCTTATATTACTACACTTTAATTATTTCTTTAAGAGGCTTTAGTACAGGAAAAACCTTTCTAAAAACAAAAACGAATCAATAAATAAGGTTTCCCAAAAAATATTGATTAAAAATATTGTAGGTATATTATGGGACGAGTACGGATTGTTTACTCATTTTCCAGTACACAGTGATCTTGGCTATATTTAGAAAAGGAGGTTGTTGAAAACTTATTTTATACAAATAATAATATATGCACTTTTAAAGCACCTTGTGAGAGACGTGGGTAATGAGCTATATTACCTGTTTAGAATCACATTAATAATGTATACATTTTTTACAGTCAGAAAAAATATTTTTAAAATTCTAAGGGAAGATATAGTGAAACTGGTTTTTTACACGGAGAAAGTCGCAAATATGACTATTTTGGATATTAAGTGGTTTACAGTTTTAAAAAAATTATCAAAATTCATCTAATAATTAAATTAGTTAGTCAAAAATACTTAAATATTTTTTTATTCCGTTGTAATATGATTTGCTAAAAATTTGGAAACGCCAAATTTTCCTTATAGTAGGGAAATACATTTTAAAAGCCTCTTAAACCCTAACTTTATTACCTACTTAAACAAAGGGATCAAAAGTAAATGCTACCAGGTAATTGGGTTTTAGTACTAACTTGTAATTACGAATATCCTTTCAAAAGTATTTACCTGTTTACCCTATTAAGTAGGCCATTTATTTGCCCTGTTGCAAATCATTTTAATAATATCCGAGAAGAAAATTAGCATTGTAAAATTGTTTGAATAGTTATGTAGATGTTATTTTTGTTTTGATTTTAGTAAGTAGGTAATAAATATTAAGGGATTCAGGTAGAATAATGTAATTAGGACTAAACTTAGGTATAAATACAAGAACTTTTAAGATGTAATCATAAAAAATTAATGACTTTTAGGGCGGTAAATTTTTATTAAAAGTGACAAAAGACCTAGATAATCAGAGGTGTCTTCTCTTGTATGTTAATTTAGTTACACACTTTATTGGTTTTAATATAAAAAGCTTTTGTTCCAACAGGCTTAAACTCGTTTGCTAGATTTGCATTTATTGAAATAATAATAATAATATGTTCTACTTAAAAGAAAAATTGAAAAGAGCGAATATTTTTAAAACAAATAGTTTTTAAAGATTTTTTAAGTTGAGTTTTTAAAAGCTTTATTAATCTCGTAGCATATAAAGTATTTTTTTATTTTCAACACTACATTTTAAAATCACCTTGTATACATTTTCATGCTAATTATTAAAAATAAGTTTGTTAACCCTCTGCTGATTTATATGCATTTCATATGGTTGTAGTTTTTTTTTTCTAAATGTTTTTTTATTTACAGAAATGAGAGCTCTCTTACAAATTAAACCTCAGTATAAGAGACAGTTAGATTTTTCGAAAAAATTGTTAGATGCATTACACATCTCATTTATCTGATGATTGAAACAGCACAGACAAAAGGAAACAAAGAAATTGTAAAAGATCTGCTTAGAGGATTAATAAAGAAAAATATAAAATGTATGGTTGCTGGAGACACTATTCTGCATTTATGTGTGTCAAGACTTAATACAATTAGATCATGTTACTTTATGGATGAAGAACCCATTGTAAGTAGTTATGTTGGGGCATTTTAAGTATTTAAAAAATCTTCCATTATTTGAAAGAATAAATAATTAATTTTTCGTGACGGGTAAAAAACAGTTTGTCTTTGTTACCAGGCACTGAAAATGAAATAACTTTTTTCCCCGGGAATTTCATATTATTCATTTTCTGACTTTAATGTATTGTAATAATATGTTTTTTCAACATTAAATCGTCGTTTTTTTCCGTTACAGAAAACATAATGTATTATTCATGGGAAAAATTTTAGATTTTAGCTTTTGCTCGAGCTAAAATTTCGAATTTCCCACGTGATTGACCCAGTGACAGGCACCAGTTAAATAGTAATAAAAATACCAAGTGTGAACTTGGCAAAACGTCTGCGAAAGTTCGCAAGAAATAGAAACGACCAACGGATATACTTCCGGAATAATAACTCTATTCTGATAAATAATGTACAGGGTTGGTCCGTAAATTTAGACAGCGCCTATCTCGTTTATTATACAAGGTAGAAAGATACTTTAAATACGAAAATTTTAGAAAATTATCCGAACCGCCAAAAAATCAATTTTCAAAAATACAGAGTGAGCCAAAAACGTGTGGAGAAGAAAATTTTAATTTTTTAAAGGGAAACCCTTTATATTATGTTATCATTAATAGGGTCTTTTAATAAGCTTTACAAAAATACCACATTTGATATATCTATCTTTAATGGATTCGGAAATATGGCCACTTAAATGTGAGTATAATTTCCATTACATCTACAGCCTCACCTTAGTGCCGTAGGTAGGATAATGGAAATAATATCTACTATTTTTCAGAATTAAGTGGCCATATTTCAGAAAACTATTAAAGATAAATATTAAATGTGGTATTTTTTAAAACCTAATAAAAGACCTTTTTATTGGTGACATAATATACAGTGTATTCCATTTAAAAAATAAAAATTTTCTTAACCCATTTTGGCTTACTCTGTATCTGCAAAAATAAGCATTTTTGACGGTATGGATAATTTTCTAAAACTTTTGTATTTTAAGTTTCTTTCTACCTTGTACAATAAACGAGATAAGGGCTATCTAAATATACGGACCAACCCTGTAGAGGGTGTTCGATTTAAAAGTCATGGGGGTAAAAATTAATAATTTAACTTCCAGTACAAGAAATTAAAATTACAATTATTGTAGGTCTCTACCTTAAAGCTGAATGTATAGATTGACGTTAAGGTTAGAAGATGAAACAACAACTTTCCATTTGTCAATTTATATTTCCTGCTTACCGTTTCCATATACAATATCTAGAAACCGAAACATCAAACGGCGATCGGTGACGGAAACGTCAATCTATAAACTCAGCTTAAGGCTTTTTGTTTTTAGAAGACGATTCATTAGCAAAGAATACATAATTTATTTTTTAGATGATTTTTCCAAGAGTAAGCGTTTTAAAACTGTTGTTAGAGTGTGGGGCAAATGTGAATGCGAAAAACGAACATGGATGGACACCGCTTCATGTAGCCACCATGCCCTACAACTACTCCACCGATGTAAGTGTGGTATGTGTGCTGTTTTTGTTTTATTTTATTAGTTAGTAGTTGTAGTTTTTTATAAAGAAAAGGTTGACGTCATTTATGCCTAATGTTATATCCTTATTATTGATTCTCAATTTTTGTTAAGAATCGTAAGAAAAGTGTTTTGTTTTTGGGGGAACGTCCCTAAAGCTGTATATTCACCTTAAAGTATTGACGACTTTATCCATTAACGTGTAATAATAATAATAATAATAATAAGCTTTATTGTATTTAAAAAAAATTACATATGCCAAAATAACTTGTGTAATGTTGTATATTTATATTTATTTAATTTGATATATTTTTATATTTAGCTCGTAAAACTTCTACTCGACTTTGGAGCTCATCTTGATCAACCCGACTGTCATGGCAAGACTCCTTTAGACGCCATAACCGACCTAATCAAACACAACATTGCCGATATCTCTCTAATAAACTATACAAGTTTGAAAATGCATGTGTGCCTCTCTCATAGCCAAACACAAAATTGCATATGCAGGACAAATACCTAAAACGCTGGAGAACTTTGTTAAGTTACATGAGCCCTAGCATCAGATTTTTCGCTTTAAATATTTCTTTCATGGAGCCACTATAAAGTATTAGGTATGTATTTGTTGTAAATGGAAAATATGTTAATGCTGATACTAGGTACTTACAGGTACAGCTAAAGAGTAAAGCATGTGCTTTTTAGATTTTTTTTGAAAATGGGAAGTAAGGTGTTTAAGTCCCTCCCGAGTTGATACCATATTTGAATCGTGTATTTCAGAAACGAGTCAACTGACATTTTGGCGAAAATGAGTTGTGAGGTACATTTTATCTTTGGTTCCCTGTATGTTTACCTAACACGTCTTATTGTAACAAATATTTCAGCATAATCCTTAAAGTTGGTACAAGAGACCTTTACACTGACCACAGAGATACAGGGTGGTATAATAAAAAAAAACTGTGTTTTTTATCACTGTATATTCAAAAAATAATGTGAAATTTTTTTATTAATTTTACCCAAGAGATAAGCATCTAATTCTTAAAACCCTTTATAATATAAGAGGTAGCAACGTTTTCAAAAAACAATTTTAGGTCAGTTGATTTTTTAATATGTTGTTTTCCTTCCTCTTCTGGATAGACCTCAGGCCGTCTGGCTGGCGTTAGTGGTTGCGTTTATTAGTTCGCATCCTACCTGTACAGGTAATAATCCAAGGTTTTGAAAACATTTTAAGAAATGTCATTTTCAATTTCTCGTTTTTAGATAGCGTATTTTTTTATTGCCAGACCTTTATCATTGCTAATTATACAGTTGTCCCCATTTTAACTTCTAAACCGTTCGGTGTATCTTAATGAAACTTGAAACGATCATATATGGTCAAGGTCTGCATTTTTGTAACATATCAGTGACAGGTGAGAGTCTTAATAAATGTCAAGGTCACAGCTGGGCGCCAACGCAACAGCTACCGACAGCCAGACAGCCGAGGATCAACCTGAAAGAGGAGGGAGTAAAACATATCAATAAATCAACCAATCTAAAATTCTTGTTTTCCCGACGTTGCTACCTTCCGGACTATTATAGCTTAGATTTGGCCATACAAAAAAATATTTTTTAAAATCCAGATATATCAAAAACGGCTGTTTAGCTCAACATTTACCAAGAATACCTTTTTATTTAAAATGTAATGAAGAATAAAAATTTACATTACAATTACATATTAAATACAGAGTGGCACAAAAAAGTTATTTTGTTTGTAATTTGTGCAAGATACCGCAGGTGGCGCCATCTAAAGTTTACATTAAAGTTGATGGCAAGTTTCTCACCTTTCAAAACCGCCTTTAGCCGAAATTATGACAATACACCCATTACTAACACAATTATTTATAAAATATTAAAACTAGAACAAATGTTTAACACCTAATATCTCCGAAATTATCAACTTTTGGACTAAAGTAAGTTAGGGTTAGATGGTCATATTTAGCATCAGGACTTTGTAATAGCAATTTTTTCTGCACCTTTTAGATTTTTATTTTATTGCAGAAACAAGTCAAGTGCAAAAATACTTATTGTTTTAAACAAAATATGGGTATTAAAGTGTTAATACAAATAACATCAATTTTGAGTACTATTCTAATATTTTTTAGGCCAAAATCTTTATTAATTTTAAAGATAGATGCTTTTTGGCATTTACCGAAAATTTAATAAAGTGCACCTAACAGGTTTCTGAAATAAACGATTCATTTATCATTTGGAATTTAAAAAATAAGCTTTTACGACTTCTTTACGACGCTCCCTATATATTTCAAGGTCACTCTCGATGACGTAAATTGTCATTAAGAACAAAAGATTTAATAAAATTTACCGATAACAGCATTAGTTACGAAATAAATGCTATCAATTTTTAATATTGGTGACATGTTAAAAAGAGAGATATCGAATAACATTCGTATACAAGTAATATGCGTATGTACCGTATGCAAAACTACTTGAATAGAGTTATGTTATATTTAAATATTTAGAAAAAAAATAAATAACATATTTTTTTTGTTTTTAGTTACGGAAACTAGTGCAGGTGCTCAAGTATTCCTAGGTTAGAGTTTCCACTTTGTGTAATAAACCGAAATGGTTAAGTCGCGTTTTGAGACTGCCTAACCCTGAATATTTACAGTGTTTTGCTGATCTACGAAAAATTAGATGTGGCGTTTTTTTTTGTTTAAAGTTTAGAGTAAATGATTTATTTTCAGATTTTGATTTTTGTTATCGCTTTTCTTTATTTATTTTGTTGTAGTTGACTATCAAATAATGAAGTGAATTTACGATTGAGTTTCTCAAATAAAAATTATGTAGGAGTTTGATTACAAATATTTTAGGTTTCTTTGTTGGAAAATGCCTCTTACCGTTAAAGAAATTCTTAGACTTGTTCTCGAATTTTAACACTTTTTATAAATTTACTGGCTGTTCCAAATTTGAGGCGCACCACTAGTAAATTTGGCGCATTTTAATATTTTATTATGCTGCCCTTCTGAAATTATCCGGAAAAAAAACGAAGTTTTGCAAAACAGTTATTTTCTTCTAAGTTTATTAGAAGACTTATTTTTAAATACATTTTCCATTATCACTGCCACTTTTCCCTCTATAAAATGAGGTTATTGAATTTAATATCTGACATTTCGCCTTTAAGCAGCCATCATCAACTTTTTTGTTGAAATGTTTGAAACATTTTGTTTTAAACTTATAAACTTTTTGTTAATCTATATCACACTTTTCGCATTTATGGGATATTTTGAACTGAAAAAGCATTATTCACTATTTAACTAATAAAAAGTATGATTTTATCCCAGACGTTCGTTCGTTCCATTAATATTCAATAATATTTATTCATTTTATTTATTACTAACATATGAGGTAAATTGAAATACGCGCTACACAATATAACCAACTCTGTATCTCTTACCGTTTCCGAAAACCTAATGGTGCGCCTCGGATTTGTAACACTCTGTATAGACTTAATCAATATACGTCTAACAAGAAGTATTGATCGCATCCTATGGGATGTAAGCTTTGTTCAAAACGGTTGCCTCATTATAGTTTTTTTTTAGGTTTAGGTAGGTACAAGGTCATTTCTAGATATTTACACGTCGCGTCCTAACAAGAGTGTCCTATTTGAATTATTTTAATTTGTTTTGTATTTCATTTAAGAAAATATAAAATACGAAACCGTTTTAATATTGTTTTCTTAAAACGCAAGATTTTATAAATACGGCACTGGTTGATACGACAGCAATATGTACACGGGGTTTTAAAACAAATCCGAAAATATTTCAGTTGATTCCTTTTTAAAAATAAAAGGTAGTTGGTAGTGTAAACGTTATATAAAAAGTTAAGTATTCGGGAGATAGCGAAAAAACGTATTTATTTTTTTATAGTCGTTGAGTAAGTGTTTGTTTAAATTAAGTAAAAATGAACAATAGGGGTAATCTATTTCCACCTCTTTTAGTAATTCTAAAAAGTGAAAAAATTCTTTAATGGTGTATTTTTATAATAGCAATATTTATATAGAAATTCATTATTATAGAGCTTTTGCTTTAAAAATAAAAACAGTATTTTTGCGATTTTCGGTCCGCAATATATTTCTGATGGTTAACTTTTGACCAAAGGTTGATAAAAACTACCCTTTATTTTGAACCAAGAATCACCTCCTAAAATGTTTAGCATTTGTTTTGAAACGTTTTGTACATGCTCCTGATACCATAAAATCTAGAACACATACAGACTGTCCACGGATGGGGATAACAAGAGGATAAAAAAATAGGGTTCACTAAGAGAAAATGTTGATTTTGTATGCAAGATTGGCAAAAACTTGATAAACATGATTTTCTTTCCAAGAGTAAACTACCTTTATTTTTTTCAGCTAAATATCATTTAGAAAAGTTATTTCGAATAGCATTTTGAATTACTTTATTAATATTACAGGGGTATTAAAGTTTCATAACTGATTTTGGAGTTATCAAAAATTATTTTAAATTTTTATAATAAAATTACCTTCAAGTCTTGTAATTTATTATTTCAAACACGTATTTTCTCCAAATGCCTACACAACACAATTTTTCAGCTGTAAACGAATCAAGGCGTTCCTAATGACAAAATTTTGTATTATTGTTTTTATCGATTACAAACATTCTAAATAAATTTTCCTAATGGCATTTTGCTTAAAAATAAAAAATAAACGTAGTTTACTTTTGGAAAAAATGTTTTTTTATGCTTTTGCGAACCCTGTATACAAAGTCAACATTTTCTTCATTCTTCGTGAATCCTACTTTTTTAAAAGCAAAAATTTTTATGAAGAATTACTTTTTTCAAAAAATTAAATTTTTGATTCTATTGTCCTCTTGTTAACTCCACCTCCTCTTGTTAACCCCACCCGTGAACAGTCTGTATATAAAGAAGCTAAACGAATCACACTGAAAAATAATAGAATCTATGTCCCAAATTATTTGATTGCTTTCTAATTTTGAATCTGAATGTTTAGATAATAGTATAATCTGTTCATTTCCATTTTAGTAGTTTAACTAACCAATCTTATAAGAACAAAAAATGTAACCACTGTTACTTACGACCAAGCATTTTTTTAACAAAATTAAATAAATTATAAATTATGCCACGTGGATCCATTTTTTTATATTATTTTTCTTATTCTCTAAAATATCCTAGTGATTTTAACCTAACACAAACAGTACAAATATTGCTATTTTTTTGATGGTATCTTAAAAAATAAAGGCTTAAAAAAGATGTCACCAAAGAGATGTCCTTGTACATATTAAAGGCTGCTCGAGTTTTAGTTTTATTGTGTATGTTATCTTTTTTGACCATAAAAAGTCCTGTAACCGATTGTTTTGTTAAATTATTTTAGATAACTGAACATTAAAACATATTAACTTTTTAAAGTTATATTAACCATTGTGTTCGTATTCTTACGTGATATATTATGCTCTACATACAATTTTGTTTGATCTGTGTTATTTTAGTTATTATAAGAGTTAATATTAATACTATATTTATATATTAATGACTGTATTTTTTGACTCATGACATTGTCAATAAAGAGCTATAGTCAGTTTTTCTGGATTTTTTTATTATAACACCCTATTACAAAAAAAAGACTTAATATTATGAACCAAATAGCATCTCTTACGAAAGAAAATATAAAATATGTATGTACATTGCACAAAAAGTTGCGAATCAATGTTTATAAGGTCTTCAAATAAACAATGAACAGGTCCACAGTGAGGACCTAAAGTCCCCCCCACCCCTTTCTGAATGTTTCTGTATAATCAAAGACAATTGTAGTTTCACTATAGACGACCAGAACAATGCTAAATTTTTGATCATCAGTTTTGACGTTGGCTTGGCTAAATTTATGAAGCGGCAAATTATACGTACTGTATGTGTGTACTCGATGGATACCCGCTTCATAAATTTTACGAAGCGAGCGTCCAAGCTGATGACCAAAAATTTAGCATTGTTCTGGGTGTCTATAGTGAAACTACAATTGTCTTTAGTATAATATAGTAATATTTTAGTCTTTTAACATTTTTTTTTAATGCTGATATTATATACAGTGTTTTTCATTAAAAAAAAACTAACCTTCACTATTTAGAAAAGGTAAATTTTGGTACTAAGTATGTCTTTTGTCGTAATTTACATTTTTTAGAGTGTTTTGTTGGATTTGACGTAAAAAATTACACAAGATATAGTTTTACTAAAATACGAGTAACGCTACAAATGTTTTAGTGAGGTCGCGACCATTATATGCAGTACAGTATAACGGAAATGTAACGCTTTTTCTACTGGGTATACAATATAATACTACGTATTTAGAAACAATAAGGACAAACTATACTTTTTTGTCTTTTATTCCCCAAAGCATTTTTTTTTCAGGCGTATCGATTACTTCAAGTAACCAAAACCTGCAAATAGATAAATACATAATATAACTATAATTAATATACTTTAATTATATAACACTTGTAGGGCAGTTACATGTTGTCACTTAAATCTATGTCAGTCATCTACCTGTTTAAATAAACAATTAAAACAATTGTTTAACAAACAAGACTATGGAAAGGAAAAATATGGAAATACTTATACATAATCGAGAACTTCCACTTGTCCGTTGATTGAAACTATCTATGATGTGGATTTTCCAACCCATGTTGGCTTGTGTAAAAGAGTTGTAGTACACTACGTCGGGCCAAGTTGTGTTTGGGGTAAATTCTAATGTTCCTGGTTCTCCTGATTCGCAGGACCATATTAATGAGCGATTGAATTTCTTGAATGATTCGAAATCGTCATCTAGTCGTCTGTCATGGCCATCTTTATGTTTCGACAAGCATAGTGGTCCAGCTGTAAGTTTTAAAAATATACAGGGTGTCCAGTAACTTTACCGAGAAACTATAAGGAGTAATTCTACCATAAAAAATAAGACAAATACTTCCTATAAAATTTTTATTATGTCCTAAACACTCTAGTTTTGAACTACGGGATGTCAAAACTTTTAGAAAACTATCGTTTTTTTATATACCAACTTGGATATTTTTAAAAATTGTTGTAAATCTCACCCATGTATAGAAAGACATTTTTTAACAAACAAGAAAAAAAACTTCTATTAGTGTTGTCCATAAGTGGTTAGGTGTAAAAAATGGTTTGCCATATCTTTTTTATAAAATAAAAATATTTTTTGTATTCTCATTTAATTTGGAACAAATTTGCTCTCTTCACTTTTTTTTATTCGATGTACAGTTTTTGCGTAAATAAATACGAACCATTCTACGTATGGTCATTTATCTAATTCTACAGTAATTAATACTATTTATTTATTTAAGCAAATTGATTTTTTAAGATAAAAATTGGTTAATATATTATCAGTGTTCAGTCATTTGCACTTTTTATTTTATACAGGGTATTACAGAATAAGATGCTGATCCTTAAGGGTGTTAATCCTTAGGTGATTATAAGAAGAAAAGTTAAAATAAAGCCCTGTTCTAAACCCCTTAACATTTTAGCAGCAGGGTGTTAAAATTTAAAGAAAAAAATCTTATTATAACTTCAAAACTGTTCAAGATATTTTCATTAAATTTTAACTGCACCTACTAAGTACCAATACGATTTTTTAATGTAAAAGATGTTTAAATATTTCTACCATTGGCGTCCGTACGGGATGAATACTGGAGGTTACGTTACGCCACTGCATTTTTCCAAATATAGAAAAAAAAATTCAAACCCTCAACTATTTTGCTAAAAATTATTTCTGCTTTAATTTTAAACTAAAAATAGGGTACCAGCCTACTAGTTTAAATTAATTTCGCTATACCTAAAATGCACCAAAAATAGTTTTAATTTTTTACGCGAAACGGTGCATCGCATCAAAAAAGCTCAAAGGTCAAATTTGCTGAAAAATAAAGGAGAATTTTTTTATTTTTAAAAAAAGCAATGGCGTACCAATTTTTTTTTTTTAATCTCCAGAATACCTTTCGTTCGGACGCCACTAGTAAACATAATTTAAAATTTTCTACATCAAAAAATGCCTCTTAGTGATAAGTAGTTGCATGTTAAATTTTATGAATATATTATGATAAAAAAATATTTTATTTTTTAACTTAACAACCTCTAGCTTAAAAGTTACGGGGTTTAGGACATAGGTTTATCTAAACTTTTCTTTTTAAAGCACATGCGTAACATCTCATAAAGGCTTATACCTAATTACCAGAGTACCGTGAGTGCCGGGCTAACGTTATTCAAGCACTGAAACATGCAGTTGCATTTCACAGCACCTTTTAGACCACGCGGTAGTGCCATCACGGACGTTATTTTTTAATATAACTACTTCTTAAATTGCCAGAATACTACACGTAGGCTTTGCCATTACCATCTGAGGTGACGAGCTAATAAAAACCCGGCGTAGGGAACCGCGATTCGAACCCGGGTCGCTGCGGTGAGAAGCCTTATTCTTAACCTTTCCACCCTATACTAAATACGGTAGAATTAGATATAGCAGCAATATGACCATTGACCATGCCAAGAAATTATCTGTATTTATTTACGCGAAAACCGAAGGTTTAATTGACGAAATCAGGAAATCAAATTTGTTCAAAACTAAACGAAAATCTAAAAATTATTTTTATTTTGATAAAATCTAGTGGCGAACCATTTTTTTTAAATATCTTTCCTAAATTCCTCATGGGCACTGACAATTATTTATTTTCCATGTATGTCACAGATTGTCTTTTAAATTTAACACCCCGTAGTTCAAAAACTAAAAGTTTTAGGACATTATGTTTATATAAAATTTTGTTTTTATTTTCCATTGTAGAATCATCCCTTAAAGTTTGTCGGTAGAGTTACTGAATACTTTTTTAAACATAATTTAATGATGCTTAGGAAGCAGATTTTTTCTTGTTTCAAATTAGTAAAATTTTCAGACAAACTTTAGTTTAGAACATTTTTCATTGTTTTTGTAATGACTTACCTGCTGTAGGTCTTGGCCTTCCTCTTCTGGAATACTCCACGCCAACCAAAACTCTTATTTTTGATTGAGCTGCATCTGTTAGTCTATCAAAGCCACCATGGGGTTCATCTGTGATGATCATAGGATGGTAATATTCAGGACTGTGGGGATCATTTCCTCCATTTACTTTAAATACATAGGTAAGGCCTCGACGAAGCCACAGTTCTGGTGCCAGAAGACCGTTTATATACCAAGCAAGTGCAGTCGAGGTGTGTCCTGAAACAGTAAAATTTTTACAGTTGGTTTCTACTTGATAATAAGGTTCAGTCTTTTTACTCCCGGTTAAACTTTAGTCAACTCTGCCTGTTAAATTAACAGTGTTAGCTGGAACTTAACAGCAGCCGAATATACCGGCGTTAAGAATACAATGTTTATGCCTTCTTTTAATTCAGCCCCAGACAATTATTTTAGTTTTTACTATTTATATAGACGCACAAAACAATGTTTAATTTTGGACATCGGCATTGGCTGACAAGTTTTGTTATACTAAAGCTGCCTCAGAAGTAGACCTTTATAAAAAAAAAATAAGATAATTCTTTTGAGTTATTTTTGTGATTTCTTTTAAAAACAGACGGATACCTTTTAAAGCCTAAGTACTAGGAACGAGAATTCTATTTACTACCATATTTATCCCCCATTTATTGAAAAGTCATCCAAATGGAACCTACAGTTTAACGTTGAAGAGTGGAATCCAAACAAAATACACAAAAATGTACTTTATTTTTCAGATAATTTTTTCAAAAATAGAATTAAAATTTTCATATTATGTTGAATGGGATACCTGCTTCTAGACTATAGAGTTGAAGGGCTTATTGCAATAACATTATAACCCACAAACATGACAATTCTTAAAACTTTTTTATTATTCTGGCTTATCATGTTTAATAATAAGCCCCTTCAATTATTGTGGTAATTCATAGTTGCCTCGTTAATCACTTTTTATTCCTGTATTGACGGGGTGGTTAAGGACCTCTATCTATCGAGAAAATTAAAAAAACTAACAAGCCCCGAATTAAAGGTAAAAAAGCTGATTAACGAAGCAAGTAGCAAGTTAGTACCTTTCCTAACTCAAAAACATTTTTATTTGTATTTACAGATCTTACAGGTAAAGATCTAATGAAATCTAAAAAAAACAGAGTGTGTAATTTAAATAATTTTTAATTTATATTTTATTTGTGCATACCTACTGAAATCAATTTATAAGTTACTAGCTTTTGCCCGCGGCTTAGCACGCGATAAATTTGGAGCAAAACAATTCCCTTTTTCTAAACCGTGAAGTTTTTGGATATTATTATATACATATAAACCTTCCTCTTGAATTACTCCATCTATCCATTGAAAAGTGAAAATAATATTTTTTAAATACTAATAGTTATTTTGCAAATCTTAGAGCAATTTTGTAACCTCTAGATGGTATAATACCATAGTTAGAATGCATTTTTATTTTTAAGGGTTTTTTAACAAAACATCTTTCTGACCCACCCTGTGTGGCAATTCTATATCTTTTTTATAAACCATTGATACCTGTGCACAATTCTTATAAACACAAAATTATTATACATATAAACCTTTCTCTTGAATTAAAAATAAAAACATCAAAATTCGTTAAGGGGCGTCCATAAATTACGTGAGTCATTTTAGGGGGAGGGGTCGAGGAAAAATCTCACCAAATCTCACGATGAGGGGAAGGGAGTCTGTAAAAAATCTTACGTAATTTATGTGTAGTCAATATCGAATTTTAAGTGTAAACTATTTTTTAAACACTCTTTATATGTTTTTTTATGTTATTTTACATATAAACCTTCCTCTTAAATTACTCTTTCTATTAAAAAAACCGCATTAAAATCTGTTGAGAAAAGTAACGTCAATATGGAATTTTAGTTATGTTTTATCCAAGATAACCCGTGCCCACTTCGTTGGGCGTTAATATCTGAACTTTTTGTTTAATCATAGTAAAATATAGCGTATAGCACTCCTTGTGAAAGATTTTTATGATAGTTGTAGTACTTCCGAAGATTAGCGGCTAAAAACAAACCCACAAACAAAGTAACAAACTGTACCTCTTTATATATTAGTATAGATTACCTGTAATAGCCTGATATCCTTTTTATGGCCAGAAGGCCCTATGGAACTCTTAAATACCCTAATAGTCTTGTCGAAAATCTGTCCCTTGCTCCAAGGTTCACCAACGATTGGCGAAGATCTTGTAAAGGAATAACAAGTATTCTTTTGGTTCTTTAGGATTAAGTTCTATGCTAATGTTGGTTTTGGGGTAGAGGTCGTGGAAAGCCGGTTCGTTGTTTTCATCTAGTTTACCCATTGCCCATATTATAAAGATGGATCCTTTTTCTGGAAATTCTTTATCACCGGAGTCAGCTAAAAACAATAAACCATATTATATTCAGGAAAATAATTGATCTGGATAGATTGCCAAATAGAAATTAGGCAAGAAATTAACCGAAAAATCAATATATTTAAAAAATAGATAAAAAGCATGCACATAGAATACCTCTATGCGAAAAATCTAGTATTGATTTTGCCCTAAAATTAAAAAAAATCTGTTGGACAAACTGCATTAAGATTGTCTGCAAAAAGCGGCATGACTGACTTTGAAGTAAGGATGTAAAAAAATTAAGTTAGCTATATAGGACTTGTAATTTGTTTTGAAAATAAAGAATAATAATCAATAATTTATGTCAAAATGTCACAGTCGTCATCATTATAGCGTAGCATGTCAGCTTCTTCGCTGTCGTCAGTTTCATCTTGGTTAACTTGATTGTCATTTTGCTCACCGCATTAGAGAGAACTGGCAACATGTGCTACGAGGTACAAATGGCAATAAGCCCACATTGCAAGGACAAACTCCTGTTATTTTGTCTACCGCTAATGGACATACGGCATATAGAAAGTCCAAAAAATGTTTATCATATAATTGACATAGGACAGAATGTGTTTTCTGGCATAATATTGTGGAGGTATATATCTAGTTTGCAATGCCATGTTTAGTTAAAAATTTCAAAAAATGGACAAAGTGCATATAGAAAGTCTGCTCCTCAGTTGTTGGCTTAATTTTTTAGTTTTTTAGTCAGTAGCCATGTTTACATGGGATGGACCAAATACTTAGTTTTATATCAAAATGACGTGAGGCGTATTTTTTCTAATTTAAATACTAATTTTAATCTAATATTAAAATGTACTACCCATATTTGATTTAGATATTAAAATTAAACCTTAACTATATTGATTTACTAATTATGTTGGGGTATGGTATAGTACAAGGACTTATTTTTCTAGTAAACGAAAAATAAGTCCTTGGTTTGATCTTCGCGGTGTAAACTAGGCTTGTAATCTGATTTTTATTATGTTTTAAAGTATACAAGCTACAACAAAAAGTATTATTTTTAAATGTAAATAAATGTGTGTGATATCGGTAACTTATTCGCATTTGGCCAGTAAATTTGCATTCTCCATTTTTGCATGCTTTCTTGTTGCGTATTCTAAGATTTGACGATAAGAATATTTTATATACTCTTTACGATTTTTTACTATAAAACTTACATGAGATAAGAGATCTTCGGTATGTGATAGTGTTAATCCCATTTTCTCTGCTCGCTGTGATTAGTTGGTTATTGTCCTGTCCGCCGACCATTTCATCCTTGCAAACGCCTTTGTATTGTCCTAGGACTTTAACACACTAAAAAACGAACCCTTTTAATATGCCTACAATATCTTGGAAATGTTTGTTAATAATTGGTAAAAATTATAGGGAGAGTATTTTACATAAGATAGGGCAGGGAATCCCAAATTTATTTGGACTCTAACGCCCTTGGAAGCTTCCAATTGAAGTGCCGAGAGGTCGGGGGCCAACAGAAATAAAATTAGTGACCAAAAAAAGTCCTTTCCTTTCCCTTTTTGTCGCATCAACGCGCAACGCCCCTGGGACTACAGTGCGACGCCCTGGGGCAATGCGACGCACAGTTTGAGAAGCCCTAAGATAGGGGCAAATAAAAGTCAATAATTAATAGAACCCAGATGTCATAACGACAGCCCATTTTCAAGAGATATTTTTTTTATCTCTTCAAAAAGGGTCAGGAGCACGTATCTACAGGAAGAAAGGAAATACTCATTTGAGTTACCCACTGGCCCTGGCAAACCATTCTTTTATTTTAAAAGCAGAAATCTTCGCGATTCTAAAATATGCTAGGTCTAACAATTAAAGGCCCCGCACATATTGTACAGTCAACGAAACTGAAACTGGCGACTAAAACTACAAGGTGGCCCAGAGAGGAAAAAAGTAGGGCTCTAAGTAGCCCTAAATTTTTTCCGACGTTGAAAAAAATAGATTTCAAAGCGTTGATCTTTTTAAGACTGTTAATAAACTATCAAAAACAGATCTAGGCAATTTGCGAAATAGTTTTTTAAGAAATAAACCGAGATCTCATAACAACGGTAACAAAATATTCTCTGTTGTCATTGTTTATATATGGATGATCATTAAAAATTGATATCTAAGCCGTTTGCATATTTTTTTGCAAATATTTACACCGAGAAAGCGCCGCGGGATATTTAATAGTTCATAATTTCAATGCGTAAAAATTTTTTACTATCAAAATTTTTCAAGAGGGCTTCATTTATAAAAATTTTGAAATGTAGAAAATCAAAATCTAAGCCATTCGCAAAGTCTTTTTCAAATTTTTACCCTGGAGGAGCACCGCGGGATATTTATTAACTCATAACTTTCTTGAGCAAAATTTTTTGATTATTAAAATTTATCAACAGGGCTTTGTTTATGAATATTTAAAAATAGAAAACCAAAATCTAGGCCATTTGCGAATTATTTTGCATATTTTTACTCCTCGAGGAAGCGCCGCCGGGTATTTAATAGCCTATAACTTTTGTACGCAAAATTTTTTGACTATTGAAATTTATCAGAGGGCTTTATTTAGCAGTATTTGAGAGAACTACATAAAAATCTAACCGATCACAAAAGACCGACAATTTTCGGGGATTTCAGAGTGCCCTTGAAAATATACGGCACACACTTAGCAGACCTATACTGCTTCCTTCGACAAACCAGGGTACTGGAGTGAGTACAATTAAACGAGAGTATGATACAATAAGACTTCAGGTTGCAGTACCACCAGACATGCAGACGGTTACTTGAAAAAATGTCTAGGTAGATTTGCTGTTTTGCTAATAAAACCCTAAGATATATGCTTATCAATACTTACAGGAGTCAATGCTGTAATATTATAATCTGAAGCGTACCCCTGGTACCCATTGATGTAACCTATAGCTACATCTGCCCCGACCATCTGGCTTTGTTCCTGTGATCCAGAAATACCAAAAGCCATATATTCATCTTCACTGACCATACCGGCTAGTTGAAAAGTTACTGCTGGACCAAATACTTCCCAGGAAACTTGGAAGTTTTTGTGTAGCTGGATGCAGTTTGGAAGGTTATCATTGTGTGGCTAAAATAACACAAAAATTAAAATGACTATGTTTTGATTTACTCAAAAATGTTTCCACATTTTTTAAGCTACATTATTTATTTAACATAACCTGCTCTGCGGAGATATATTTGTTGCTAAATTGTATATATATTTATAGGTAACAAAATAAAACAATTAATAAATAAGTTGTACTTACTATAACCTTAATTAAAGATGGAGGAACGTTTAAGGCTTCGGGAATAATAATGGAACCCAGATTTGTATTTGTATCATGATCAAATATACTGAACCAATCGATGTTAAAAATTGTGAGATCTCCAGGCAGTTCTAGTGTAATTGTCTTGTTTTTATAGGCTTTGAGATGGTCCAAACTAAAATTAAATGTTGCTGCTGATTTTTTTATTTTTATTGACTTTTTAAAATCTAGTAATATACTATAAAAACCAATTAAAGACGTGATTTTTTTGTATTAAGTTGCTTTTGATGTTGTATTTTGATGTATAACCTATGGTTCTAATTTAAGGTACGCGCACATACGACGCATGGACGGACGGTACGGATCGGACAATAAATGAACCCGGCCGGGGAAATGACACACACACATGCGAGTCATGAATCTTAAGAGTCAGCCGCCCCCCCGGGGAATATACAAAACCACTGGGTTAAAACCTCCAGGTAGGAATCGGCTTAAAGACTTGTCAAATAACGTAATCCTTCGGTAATCTCTGATCTGTACCGCACATATGGAACGTTATCGGTCGAATTTGAATTCAAGTTGCTATACCGGGTGTCAACGAATTTATCAATATTAAAATACAACTTAGTATAGGTAAATAGTATAAGAAAAGAAAAGTTTTCGCATATTTTTTACTTCAGTTACTTCCCTTTTAACCGGAAATGGCTCCAATTTTGAATTTTTAAATGGAATGGTATCTTTTATAATTTTCGGATTTCTGACATAATTCTAAATCAGAATGTGCCTTTTAAAAGTTTAAGGTACCTATACTTGATTTTTTAAAGCCATTTTTAGTATTGCATTTAGGTGGCCATAATCGGACTATCGCTTTCAATCGCAGGTTTAGCTACTTGTATAAAAGATAGGAGTAAATCAAGTTGACAAATTGATATATTTGTGTTTCTAACTATTATTTTTCAAATGGCAATTCTTTTAAGACAAAAACGGGGGTTTTTAAAGAATCTAACAATACCAGTTTATTAGCGATCAGAATAAAAATAAGGACATAAAAAAAGGATCACGGCCACCTAAATGCAATATTAGGAATCAAGAACAAGTAAAAAAATTAATAAATGCCAAATTCCTATTTAGAATTTTCTTAAAAGTACAGCAATGTTAAAATATACATGGTGTTCCATTTAAAAATTTACCATTGGAGCCATTTCCGGTTTACCCATCGATTTAACTATTACCAAGTTTCATTTTAATATGTCTAATCCTCTAGAACATATGGTTTGTCTAATAAATTCGTCGACACCCGGTATTCTCGCTGGATTTTTTAATTTTGGTGCTCTACCTTCCGCACATATATGTACGCTGCTTCATTTAATTTTACTGGGGCTATGTTTTTCCGGATCCGTACCCTCCGTCCGATTATGTCGTATGTGCGTGTACCTATTGACGTAGTTATTGGTACTATAAAAACTATATTTTTATTTGTTTAAGATTCTTTCATCCTATGTTTTAATCTTAATTAGTTTGTTTCAACTATATACGTCGTGCCAACACGATAGGTTCAACTCGACTTTCAGTGTGTTGGACACTAGCAGGTAGGAGATTAGACAAAGAATGCCTGCATTTAAACCTTCCTAATTGGATAATGCATCGAGCTCTCTTTTGTTGTTGCTTCAAACTGTGTCCATTTCACGCATTGGCAAAAGTTACGTATTGAACATTTTAAAAGTAGCACGACGTATAGGTTTTGATTACCTTAAACTAAAAACTATATCTGACTAGATTATATTTATTTATTGCCTTTATACAAGTAAAGCTTTAACGCAGCTGCCGTCAGATAGTACAAATATTATACTTACTATCCATATTCATCTGGTACTTGGAACCCTTTTGAAACAGGTTGTGCACCTACTCCCACCCAGAAGTAAGCTCCTTTAGCAAGCCCATCATATGTAAACCCAATTAGCTTAATTTGTTTAGCGTCCAAAATTTCTACTGAAATAGTACTGATGGAATTTGTCTTTCCAGTCGAGTTGCGATATTTTTTGAACTGTGGGCGGTTCAAATTCTTCTGGAATATAAATGTCTCCGAATGTGTTTTGAGACCAGATATCGTAGATCGCGAACCATTTGATGTCGGTAATTTTTTTCATTTCCGGGAGAACTAAGGTGAAGTCTTTGTTGAAATATCGTTCCAATACGTTGGTTCTAAAATACAGAAATAAATAAATGCAGCAGTTATACAGGTAACTACTGTACGAAATTTGAAAGAGTTATGTGGTTATATGAAAAAAGTTCCTGAAAACTTATTATGTCCGGTGTTCCTTCATTTCCAAGATACAGGTAGTTAAAGTTTAGAAAAATGTCGTGATTTTATAAATATCTTGAACATCCCTTAACGAGTTTGGTCAAAATTTACTGTATTTGTTTGAAGTAATAAGGCGCTTATTTAGCCCTTAAAATTACTGGGTCCAGTGGCGTCTCAGTGGGGACCATAGCTCAATAATATTGAGAAGGAAAGTACGCCATAGACTTTTTTGTAGTTTTTATATTATTTTTCGAATAAGCAACTAAAAATACAATTATTTAGTGTCTTGTCTTTTTTGGAATCTAGCTGTATTTTCGAGAAAACCTCACTTAAACTTATTCCAAAAGGTATCCATGGAAAGCATGAAATAAAAACAAAAATTAAAAAATAAAATAAAGTAAATAAGCAAAATTCACTACAGTTGGTCAAAATTGTTTATGTTTTATTTTTGATTTTTATTTTATGTTATCTAGGAGTACTTTTTAAAATGTGTTTTAACTTGCCTTCTGTTTTTCTCAAAAACGACGGTAGATGCGGAGGAAACACAAGGCACTAAATAGTTGAATTTTAGTTGCCTAATTAAAAAATATAAAAACTACAAAATAGGACAGTAGCGTATTTCTATTTTTAATAATATTGGCTGTGGTGTCTACTAAGACGCCACTGTATTTTATCTAGTTAGGGCTAAATAAACGCCTTATTAATTCATATAAATGTGCCACTTTTTAACCAACTTGGTTTAAGGATATATAAGATATTTCTAAATACCGACCTAAACGTTCTGTACCTCAGGAACGAATCAACTTTGAACATATATTTTCAGGAACTTTTCTTCATGGCACTAAAAGATCAACCTTTTAAGTTAACTGTAGTTAGGAAACACCCTGTATTATGGAGTCAAAAAAATCAAAAGTAAATAATAAAAGTTAGGAATGTCAAGACAATGGTACTTTCTTTACCGATACATCTACTTACTTTCCATGTTCATCAGGAACAATGAATCCCTGAGGTCCAGGTCGATTAGCTGCACCGGCCCAAAAAAGGTGTCAGCTCCATTTCCATCATAGTTGAATGAAGTAAGAAGTAAAGTGTATTTGTCCACAGCGTAGACATCGCCGGAAACCTGATGATGGTATGAATTAAGTTTACCTAGAAATTTTCCTTTGTAGGGTCCGTCGTCATCTTGACAGATTCCTAAAAATAATAGAGACTTACAGCTAAAGTTCAAACGCTGTTAGTTCAACACCGCTACGTTATACTTTGATAGCATAAAAATGCTCCAAACACACATCTCATCGACTACAGAAACCCCATTTCTACAATTTTGCGGTAGCTAGTTATTCTGTGCTACAATTAAGCGATACCTATGGTAAAAAATACATGGCCGGTCGGTGCTTTTGTATGTAAACATTTGGCTGTTGAGGAAGCTGTGTTGAACTTGCAGCGTTCGGACTTTACCCATCTGTATCTTCAGTGCCGTTGCTACTGTAGTGCTAGACAGGGTAGTGTCCCGGAGCATCTAAGCTCAGGGGGCCCCTCGGACTCTGACTTATACAAACTACGGACTCTATAACTATTGTTTCTATCTCAAAAAAGAGACTGAAAGGGGCTGTTGTTGTCTTAGTCTTCTACCCACGATATTCCACAGATGCTCGATCGGGTAAAGATTTGGACTATTCCAATTCATGGTTTCAGTATTTACCTCATGTAAATATTTGTTAACAATATGTGATACGTAAGGTATTGCATTATCGTGCATTAACAAAAAATTATTGCCAATATAAGGAGCAGAAAGGAACAAAGTACTCGGATAAAACATTATTGATGGACCTCTCGCTGTTTAAAGAACTACACTTTGGCAGATGATATTTACCTACAGTCGACACTTAGCTTTAATTTCTGACTTTCCCAAGACTACCATGTTTTTGTTCTTAAAAGTGTCGATAAATAAAGTAATGTATTAATAAAAATATGTTAAGTTATAAAATGGCATATCTCATTAAATAACAAGGATAGGACAATAAATCAAGAACGAAAATGTAGAGGAGACATAAGGCTAAAGTCTGATGTTAATTGCGATATGTAACAATTGCTAGTAATGTCTACAGGGTGTACCGAATTTTTGAGAAAAAGCATATAGTTCCTAATACATCCCGTATAATATGAAAATGTAGATTTAAACAAAAATTAAGATCCTAATAAGATTTTTAGGAAGCAAGCCTTTAATAGAAAAAAGTTTTATTTTAATCGGACTATAGGTTCAAAAAGCATATAACTACAAAACTATAGCAAATTTTAGGTTGTGCGTTAATAATGTGGTTCAATGTATCTTAAAATTACAGTAAGGATAACAATACATTACGTACCGAGGTGAAAATTGTTTCATTACTGTCAAAAGAAAAGGATGGTTAACGGAGGCGCGTAGTGCAGAGGTGAACCTTTTCTCTAGACAGTAGTGAAACTTTTACCGAGGTACGAGTTGTATACCATTTTATTTAAAACATTTTTTTTAATTTCTATTTAATTTATTTTTTAATCAAAAATGTTTTAGCCCAACAAAATTAATTTTAATTTGTCAAATAATTATACCAGGCAGGCAAAGGTGTCACAGAGATGTTTAAAATGTCAGACAAAGGTCCATATGAATAAAAAGAAGCAAATGCTTTTGCTTATAAGTATAAGGTATGGAAGGATTTCCTTTAAACGTATGAATAAAGTCGAGCATTTGCTTACAAGAGCGAGTATTTACCACTGATCTCGATGGATTGCCAATGTTATAACCGGTTATAACAAAAGTTACATTTCATGGGCGAAAAAACCGGTTTGTGCGCAAGCCAGTTGAGGGTAAACGCGTCCGGCACCAAACAAACTATCCGCATTATCGAAAAGAATTTGTTGACGGCGTCCTGGTTTTCTGTTCGAAGTACGGTACCTAATGAGCGTTACGGTCAGACCGCGGACGAAGGGTACGGGGTGCCGGTGTTTGTATTTTGCCACGGCATTTAAGTGCGCATGTTCATCCACCCACTGCGCGAGGTCGTAAACCTCTGAAAAATGCTTCTTGCCACTGCGGATCTAAATGTAGGTTATCTATGGTATTTACTTATAGAAATTTCGACATTCGTGATGCTGCTCTTCAGTAGCATCACATTTCTATAAGTAAATGCTCGTACTGTAAGCAATGCTCGATTTTATTTATACATTTAACGTAAATCCTTCTACACCTTATACTTTTAGGCAAAAGCATTAGCTTTTTTGTTCATATGGCCCAAGATATCAAGTTGGCAAACTTTTAAATTTTTGCGACTGTTGCTAGGGGTACTTTGACACGTGACATTTTTAACTTTAAAAAGGTCGGAAATGTCAACATTACATACATGGTTGTAAGTAAATAACTTTTCTAATTTTTTTTTTAATAACGTATCTATAGCTTTGTTGCTGTATTTTTTCTGGGACTGGAGGAAATTTTCATTGTCAAATAATACTCTTACATGCCATGCAGTTAATTTTCTAGAGATCAATAAATTCATTACATTTTAAAATATCCATAGCTTATGTTACATTTTTTTAAGGGGAAAGATTAAAGTTTAGGATTGCAAAAAAAAATACATAATGTTCCATTTAAAATAACAAGTATATATCAAAAAACGATAATTTTGTTTTTGTGTTAACAAAATGCTACAACCGAATGTCAAGGATA
>JACEGR010007050.1:0-53682 GCA_014170235.1 Listronotus bonariensis
CGGCGGTTATTACCTATTTTATTGATAGAAAACACCATCCGGTGGTTTTGCTTATGAAAAACTATTAAAAACCGTCGAAAAATAGTTAAAGTTAATCTAACATTAATAATTATTTATTTTTCCTGTCATAGCTTTTAGTTTTTAAAGGTTATATTGTTTAATATGGTAGTTTAGTTAATAGCACCCTTTGAAAAAACAACTTGGAGTAGTATAGCGGGATGGGGACAGGCAAATAAAACCACTATTGTATTTATCCCAATGTTTTGTGGCTTAAGTGCCACTTTCTTGGCAGGGGCGGTCATAAGGGGGGCCATGGAGGCCATGCCCCTCCCCTTCTTATGGCCACATCCTTTGTAACGGATTATTTTTTTACCCAAGAACAACTTATTGCAAATATGGACATTTAATGATGATATGCCCTCATCTCCTTCGCTGAAAATTGATATGACCTGTTTCTTAAGGGCCTATAATTAAAAAAGACATATTGCAAAACTATTTTCTTGCATGGACCCAATAATTTACAGCACCAAAAAATACTTTAAAAAAATATTGTCATGAAAAAATAACTTATTAGGACGTCATCATCAGCATTAAAGTCAGCAGTTAGATAGATATATGTACATACAGCGTGTCTACTTAAGTTCTTACAATATGGAAAACTTTTTAATATGAATTTTATAAAAAAAATGTATTCTGTTCTATAAGAAGTTCTGCATGGTCCAAAATCTAAATTGCAACCATCAGATATTAATTTTTTCCAGTGGTTACAAGGCATGCCAAAAAATGTGAATTTTGCTCAAGAGGAAGGTACCTTAATTTTTCGTAATATCGAGAAATTTCATTAAAAAAATAGAAATAAAAATTACATTCAAATGTGCACACTTGTTTATAAAAAAAAATTGTTGCGATAACGAGCGTTTTTATGACTTTTCGCTGTTTTCGCAGTTTTTAAGCTTTCTTTACATTTAAGATTTCGAACTTACAAACTTAAATTTTCTCCGTTAGCGCATCAAAAATAAAAAGAAGGTTTTTTTTTAAATATAAAAGTTTGCATATTTGATGTTATTTTTAATTCTTAGCATCTTTTCTTAATAAGATTTTTTAATTTTATGAAAAATGGAGGTACTTTCTTCCTAAGTAAAATTCATTATTTTGACATACCTTGCATACAGCTGCAAAAAATTAATATCTAATGGTTGCATCTAAGGTTTTAGACCATGCAGAACTTTTTATAAACAATGACTTTTTCGTAAAATTAATTACAAAATAGTTTTCCATATGGTGCGAACTTAAGTAGACACGCTGTATATAACTTAAAATTTTTAAGAAGTGGAAAATTATGTGTTTGAAAATTAAATAATAATTCATAAAAATTTTAAATTTAAAAAGATGTATAAAGAATTATCAATAAAAAAATATAAAAAGAAAAAAAAGTTATTTAAGTATCTATTCAAAATCGAACTCGGGACCTGTCGCCTACCGGTCAACGCTCGTAACCCATGAGCCATAGGGGAGAACATACATTTTTAAACCTTGATAATATGCTTAAAAAAGCCGTGTTTATAAATCATTTATATTCTAACTTTTTTCATTTTCATAAAATTTTAAAGTTTGTTTTACCCTCAATACATGCATACTTTAATTGGTAATATTTTAGTTTTAGTTCTATGAAACGATCAGTTTCTTTTACTTGCCGTTAAAATATTTTTGGCTTTTCTTTTCCTAAAAGATGTACATATATATTCTTTAACTTATAAAAAGCTTCGACAAATTCTTCGTAGGTGTCAAACGTGTCTCCCAGTTTTATTTTTGTTTGTTGATTAATAATAAAAATAATAATAAACAATTAAACAAATAATTATTAAAGTAAGGTTAACTTCAACTAAGTAGAGCTAGGTTAAAACCGCCGGTAATAACAAATTAATTATAATTATCGGCGGTTTTAAGATTTTTTGGTAATTACTTCTATACCATTTTTTCCAAATACATTTGGAAGATATTTTTAAGATATTTAAAAATGTAAAAAATAATAAATATTCCAATCTTTTAAATATTAATTATTTTACAAATAGGTTGGTGACATAAGCATTGTTTGTGTTTATTTAGGCAAAAACCATTAATCTAATAAAAAGATAATATTTGTTTGAAAGTAAATAAAAAATAAAAATATTATCATTACATTTTTGTAAAATACATTGGCGTTCATTTTTTTTTGTAAAAATATTTTTGATAAATTTACTAATAACTAAAAACTAATAAATATACAAGAATATGTTGGCAATCTCTTAAATTCATATAGAGTACATGAAAATAATGTGACAAGCAGTACTGGATTTACCAGCAGTCTGAGCAGGCTGAAGCCTAGAGCGGCAAATTTTTAGGGGGCGGTAGATTTTGTACTGTTTGTACTTTTCATTCATTGTTTATTCAGATTTTAAAATATTGTCGGAGTTGCTTTTTTGCTCTTCAATTTTTTTTCCAATTAAAAACTTTTAAAAAAGCAGCAAAAAGTCAATAGCTTACGGGCGGCAAATATGTATGTAAATCCGCTACTGGTGACAAGTTCCTATAATTTTTTGTCTAAAGCCCCTCTTTACTGCAGGCGCGCAACTGGAATTTGAATTTTTGTTTTATCTTAAAAATGAGACACTAGGTCATCACCAAACATATACCTGATACTATTGGCCTAAAGAGGAACACTTTGGTAAAAAAAATAATTTTGAAATTTGCGAAATAAAGTTTGTCTTTTGGTTAGCTCCCCAGACAAAATCAAAACTTTTAAATTCAAATCCTCTTTTGTGTTTTTACGTGACTTCTTAAAATTTTATGTATCTACATTTTCAAAAAATTATAGACAGTTAAATTTTTTTCAGTCTACAATTTTTTATGCAAAACTTTCAAATCCCTCTATTTACAAAAAAATATAGATATTTTTGCAAAATTTAGGATCTGTCGATAAAATATGATCAAATTTACAAAAAAAAACTACAAAAACAGAATTTTCTTTTAAAAGTGGGGGAGGAGGGGGGTAATCAAAAAACTAACTTATTTTTCGCAAATTTCAAAATAAAAAGTTTCTTTACCAAAGTGTTTCTCTTAGGACCAATAGCCTCTAAGTAGGGAGAATAGGATAGTTCACGAGCCACCGTCCACCGGAGGAGCTTATTATCTCAAAATCTCTGACGTCATTTAATATTTAGAAATCTGTCAAAGGTCATCTGTCGTCTGTCAAATGTCCAATGTCATCTGTCGCCTGTCATATGTCAAAACTACGTGACTTAGAAAATGGCCGTTATGTGTAGGATACTTGTGCTAAGGCCTTAAATTGATTTGCGCAAACGCAAAAATTTTAAGTTATACCGTTCGAGCACTATCGACTAAAATCGTTATTTAACCCGGATGATGAGTCATTGGCGCGCGATTTAATTTTTTTAAATTAGTGTAATTTTATACCTATCGAATAGCGAAAACCGCATGACGCCATCTTTAACCATAAAGACGTTACAGCTGTTTAAAAATAGTTGACATATATCAATTAGCGATTAAAACGGTAACCCGATAGAAAATTAATCATTGCGGCCTTGATATTACGCTTAAAGTAATAAAACTTAACCAAAGAATAGTCGTTAACGACAATAATTTTAAGGTTAAACTTGTCACGTGACAAACGCCAAGCGCAGAACGTTAGCACAGCGACGCCACAGTTAACGTACTTCTTGCATGTTTACCCAAATATTATTTTCTGAACATGCCCCTTGTAATTCCAACCAATCAGAGGCGATTTTTCTTAAGACTTAATTTTTAACCAATTAGAGAGCAGTATTGTTTTAACCAACTTGACTTTTATGACCATACCCTGTGTTATTTCAAGGTTAAAGTATACACAACGTCAATGATAATAAAGATAGCTGCGGTTAGATAATAAACGGTGAAAAACAGTGGTAACTAAATATAAAGCAGTTTTTGTAGTAAAGCATTTATTTTTAAATAAAAAATTACATACATGGTTGCCATATGGCTAAATAATTTTTAGAATAATGCCTTATAAAATAAAAAGTAGTGTTTGCAGTAAAGTGTTTATTTTTAAATTAAAAAATACAATGTTGCCTTATTGCTAACTAATTCTTATAATAATGCCTTATAAAATAGGATATTTAATTATAAATTCAGCATATATTTTGGTACGTGGTCGTATTTTATCTCTTAAAAATAAAATATAATCATTTAAATTTAACTTCTGGTCTAACGAATTGCTTAGTTTTTCATATGCTGTTGCGTTTATATAAGTTTTAACAGGTGTATCGATATTAACGTATTCAATAATTCCACTTGTAACCTGTAGTAATCAAATTTTGTGCCATTTATAAAAAGGTGTTTTGACAAACCCTTTTCGCAAACCAACATAATATTTATGTAACCAAGTTGTTCTCGGGCTTATCCTTTACACCATCTTCTGTTTTAAGCTTTTTAGCTAAATGATATGGATGAGTTAATTTAGGGCCGAATTTGTCGAGAGTCATCTTGAAAATGAGGTTATGTTACTAAATCAACTCTTTTTATTCAATAATATCGGCTTCCTTTAACTCTTCAATAATACTCATAATCTCATTTTGGTGGTTATTATTACCAACTTTCTTGCTAGCCATTAGCAATCGTAATGTATCCACAAGCTCATTTGGAAAAAAACAGTGCCGTATTTTAAAAAAACGTTGCCGTATTTTAGAAAAACAGTGCCGTATTTTAGAAAAACAGTGCCGTATTTTAGAAAAACAGTGCCGTATTTGAGAAAAACTGTACCGTATTTTAGAAAAACAATGCCGTATTTTAGAAAAACAGTGCTGTAATTTTTTATTTAAAAATAAATGCTTTACTACAAACACTGTTTTTTTACCGTTTATTATCCAACCGCAGCTATCTTAGTTTGGGCCTTTTATTTGACCAAATTTTATTACTTTAATCCAAAGGCCCCACTAGTTTTCGAACTGCGCCACAGGTGTAAGCCCGCCGCCCCAGGTGTAAGAACGCCCCGCTGCGGTGTTTTAGCCCCGTTTTTTAAAGCTGTTTTTAATAATAGAAAAATTATACCGTAATATCATATTTAATAAATTATAATTATTAACCCAGGCGTGCTTCACAGCTAATAACATCGGAAATGTAGTACTATGAGCTGATTCATTGTTTATACTTAGATAAAAAATTCTAAAGATTCCTGATGACGCTTTTGTCACGCGGTTTTTGTGGGACCTCGTGGTTAGACGCAAGGCGTTATCGTGGAGCCCAGAGCCTTAAGCGTCAGGTCCGAGGAGCAGAGCCCTGAGAACCGGCTTTATGCAGTTTTAAAGTGCCTATTTATGAATGCTAAAGCGCAAAAAACTTGTTAAATTTTATTGTTTGGTGTATTTTTAACCTAATATCTTATATTTTTATTACTTTAATTATTTTACCTTTAACATTTTGTTGATATATTTAATAAGCCACGTGTCTATCGACCTTATTTCTAGGTTATGTTGACATAATTTTTCGCGCCATAAGATGAATTCATATAAGTTTGAGGTTATATTGACAATTCTAAAAGTTTAACGTATATCACGTATGAAGCTAACTTCACTGCGATCGTGGGGCCTCCAGGACTTAGGAGCGAGGCTTTATCGTGAGGCCCGGAGCCCCAGGCGTTAGACGTGGGGCGAAGGCTTATCCGTATTAATTTAGGTTATATCAATCAATCATAACTATGTCCACATTTCTAGGTTATGTTGACGTCATTTTTTCGCGCATGCGTAAGATCTTAAGATAGATAAGTTTAAGGTTATGTTGACAATTCTAAATGTTTACTTAATGACGTAAGCGTAGACACCATTTTGTCGATATATTTAATAATCCACGTGTCTGCAAAAGGTTGAATGAAGCTAACTTCACTACGATCGTGAGGCGCCAGGGCTTAAGCGGGAGGCTTTATCGTGGGGCCTGGAGCTCTAAGCGTCAGATGTTGCTTAAGCCAAAGGTAGCTAGCGCCAGATGTTGCTAAAGCCAGACGTTACTAGCGCCCCTCTTCTGTTAAAGTGAGGTTATGTTGTAATTCTTCTTCTTTTCGAACAGCCATTTTCTAAGTCACGTGGTTTTTGGCATATGACAGATGACATTTGAGAGATAATAATGACAACGCCCTAAATAATGCGTTGCGCAAGATTCCTAATAAGTGACGTAAATTATAATTTTTCCCACGGCCGCCATGTTTACACTGTAATCCTATTGGCCGAATAATTTTTGGTTAGGCTCTATTGGTCAAACCACAGGTTTGATTCTATTGGCCGAATTGCATTGAGCGATCCCATTGGTTAGGAAGAAGCCAAGTTGGTTAAAACAATACTGCTCTCTAATTGGTTAAAAATTAAGTCTTAAAAAAATTTGCCCGTGATTGGTTGAAATTACAAGGGGTATGTTCAGAAAATAATATTTGGAAAAAATGCAAGGAGTACGTTAACTGTGGCGTCTCTGTGCTAACGTTCTGCGCTTAACCTTCCGCTTAAGCCCTCCGCTTACGCCTCGGGTTTAAGCGCGAAAGGCGCAGTATCTGACTTTTAGCGTTTGTCACGTGATAAGTTTGACCTTAAAATTATTATTGTCGGTAACGACTATTCTTTGGTTAAGTTTTATTACTTTAAGCGTAATACCAAGGCCGCAATGATTAATTTTCTATCGTGTTACCGTTCTAATCGCTAATTGATATATCTCAACTATTTTTAAACAGCTGTAACGTCTTTATGGTTAAAGATGGAGTCATGCGGTTTTCGCTATTCGATAGGTATAACATCACACTAATTTAAAAAAATTAAATCGCGCGCCAATGACTTATCATCAGGGTTAAATAACGATTTTAGTCGATAGTTCCCAAACGGTATGACTTCACAACAAATTTTAATGTAAAGTTCAATTCTTTTAAAATTTACCTGCACAATTTTTTTTATTTTAAAAATTAAAAGTACCTTACACTAGGACATTTTTCATATTTTTAGTTATGTTATAACTTGCCCTGTATACGGGGTACTTCATTAGTGCGTCAGGCTTCTATATCGTCTAAACTATGAAAGTTAGAGATTTCGTTTGAAGTGTTTTATGAATAAGAGATAAAAGTTTATTTTTAGAAAATATTTTGTTTATATACTCATATTTACCATACCAAAATTTAAACAATTTTTGTAAATAGAACACCCCAAACATTTTTACATATTTGGGAGTGCTTTATATTTGTCTATACATGTGTACAATATTAGACTTATCAAATTATTAGTTTTTAAGTTTTTTGTTTAATATGAAAAAACTTCGATACAGGAAAAAAATTCCCCATGTCGATGGAGAGGTTACTGTCTCCAAAAAGGGTTAAATATAATTGTAGAGGGTCAACAGAAACCCTTTTATAAATTTAGGCTAATTTCAACATACAGGGTGCTCAAAAATAACCTCCCAATAGTCAAAAATTCAATCGGTTTTTTCTAGGTTTTTAAATGGAACACCCTGCATATTATTATTTAGTCTAATAAAGCTTTAGTAAGTAAACAATTTTGGTAATAGACCCAAAGTCTCTATCTGTCCCTATTTTTGTGTTACTTACACATATCGCCCTTTAAAATTATTTTTAGGTAATAATTTAATTTATTTGCTAAAAAAATCAAAAATACTGTAATAATAACCAACTAAAATAAATGTTCAAAATGCCTTCCGTTCTGGTCTAAGCATAAATTAACACGTCGTTCAAAGTTTCTTTCCATTTTACGCAGCATTTGCGGAGAAACCTGACCAAATGCCTGCCCTATTATATCTTGCATATTCATCACAGAAAAAGTCAAGCTTCGTCATTTCCCGTGATCTGGGTGGCCACTGAATCGGCCCGTTTCTTCCAATCCACCTATTGCTAAAATTTTGATTCAAATGGTTTATAACATCCCGTGAAAAATGAGGTGATGCTCCATCTTGTTGGAGCCACATTCTGTTTCGGATCTGTGGGGGCAGATGAGCCAATAGCCTTGGTAATTCGTGCTGCAAAAACTCCAAATACATAGCGCCATTTAAATGACCTTCAAAGAAATGTGGGCCTATTATATTTTCTCCAACAATTCCGCCCAAAACATTTACGGACCATTGATGTTGACGATCAATTTGTGTTATGATTCGTGGGTTTAAGAGATATATAAGAATAATAATGAAAGTAATGTCTATTGACACAACCTCCATTATGAAATGTCGCTTCATCTGAAAACATAACGTAATTGAAAAATAAAGGATCTTCTTGCAAGTTGTTTCTTGCCCATTCACAAAAGGACCAAGTTTCTTTCTTATAGGAAACGCTTCCCGTCTCAACAAATCTTGCAAGAAGTCTCCTAAAACACTTTTCGTCAGGAGCTCTTCTCTCTGGGAATCGAGCCCCGTAATTCCTGCCAGCCAGAAAACATTTTTTTCACTTTTACCAAGTGCAAAACCATATCAACCAACTCATCTTTGCTAAACTCCATATTTATAATCACCAAAGAAAGTAAGTACAACAGCAAGCAAATAAATAAGACTTGACACTTTGAAACTGCCAAAGTTGTTTAAACAAAAATCTGTCTATGCCTACTATGAACTTTTAGTAGGTGCAAAGAAAGATATTCTTAACAAGACATGTTATATTCACTTATAAAGTATAAAATATGGTGCCTTAAAACTTTAAATTATTATTATTTTTTAAATTAATAATAATTGTAAAAATCTTTTACCTAAAAATTATTTTAAAAGGGTGAATTTTAAATACGTGTAAGTAACACAAAATTAAAGACAGATAGAGACTTTGAGTATATTACCAATATTGTTTATTTACTGTAGCTTTATTAGACCAAATAATAATATACAGGATGTTCCATTTAAAAAAACCGAGAAAAAACCGATTGAATTTTTGACTACTGGGAGGCGATTTTTGGCACCTGTATGTCAAAATTAGCTTAAAATTATAGAAGGGTATCTTTTGACCCTCTACAATTAGATTTAACTCTTTTTGGAGACATTAACCATTTCATCGATTTGGGGAAATTTTTTCCTTTATCGATGTTTTTTCATATTTTTTTAGAAAATTTAATTTTCTTAAAAACTAATAATTTAATAAGTCTTATATTGTACACATGTATAGACAAACATAAACGACTCCCAAATATGTAAAAACATTTGAGGTGTTCCATTTAAAAAATTGATCAAACTCTAGTAGGACAAATTTGAGTACCCTGTATATAAACAAAATATTTTCCAAAAATAGACCTTTATCTCTTATTCATAAACCACTTTAAACAAAATCTCTAACTTTCATAGTTAAGGCGCTGTTGAAGCCCGACGCACTAATGAAGCACCCTGTATTACCAATAAATACTTTTTTTTGTTTTGGACCATGCGATCAGTTTTTCGAAAATGCCGATTTAAAATTTAAAAATTTTGTTTCATTTGTCCTCTTGCAACACCAATTCTCGGTCACACTGTTTACCTGTAATCCAACTTTTACATTTAAATATGTTTCTAAACTTTTCAAAACATATAAAAATAACGAAAATAACACAATATACGAGTATAATGAAAAATGTCAATATTTTGTGTGTTTTTTTAATTAAAGTAAATATTTTTTGGATTTAATGAAAGTTAAAAAAACGAAAAAATTAGCCCTTTTAGGACCATTTTTAATAAAAAAAAAAAAATTAAAACGGCGGTTGAAAAGTTTTAGAGGAAAGTTTTCATAATAACGACTGAATAGTTAATAATGAAAAAAACAGTCTATTAATAATAGTAAGAAGTATATCTGCTTCAAATTTTAGCCCTATTAAACCCTATTTGTAAAAGATAAAAATTAAAAACCGAAAAAACAGTTTTTCTCCTTTTTTGAAAATTTAATATTAATAAAAAGTTAGGGTAAAAATGGTTATGACATAAAATGTAGGTTTTTTAATGTCGATAATTTTTTGAATTTAACTTTTTAAAGTAGGATTTACTGTTTGACTTGAAATAGCAAAAACCATTTTTACCCCTAAAAGCACCCCCTGCCCCCTTTAACCCCTAACGCCTTCAAATTCAAATTCAAAATCCTTTATTTCTTTAAACATACATGTATGTATAGAAAACGTCAATTCATTTAAAAAGTACATATTTAAACACTAATAAATACAAAAATGTAAATCTTTTAAACTACCTACAAATTATTACAATTTAAAAATTCCGCTACAGAATAAAAACTATGTTTAAGTAACATTTGTTTAACTTTAGATTTGAAGACTGAAATGCTCTGTATGGTTTTAATATCATGGGGCAGACGTCGGATGTATTTCTTAGGTTGTAAGCTAAGTTTCTGTCCGAAAACCTAACAGTTAAGTGTGGGTTTTCTTTAATATGTAAAACACAAGACAAAATATACATAGACGGTATTGTTAAAATCTGTAGTTGCCTAAAAAGTTCTCTACACGAGTCTCTCTGAGATTTAAAAAAATTGTTCTTATAATGCGTTTCTGAACTAAAAAAGATCTTTGACGCCTGTTGAATTTCCCCAACAAAGAATACAGTAGTTTATAGCAGAATAAACCTCTGCCTAATAGTAAATTTTTAAAATTTCTATGTTAACAAAATTGCGAAGATTTCGCAGAACGTAACACTTGGTAGATAATCTTGTGCATAAGTTATCTGTATGTTTAATCCACTTTAACTGTGAGTCCATGTGAGTCCCCAAGGATAAGGATGAGTATTTTTCTTTAAGTGATTTTCCATTCAGGTGAATGTAAATACTGTAATTCTTAATAGTTGGGGAAAAATGTACAATTTCTGTCTTTGACGCTTTTAAACTTAGACCGTTTAGTTGACAATATCTCCGCATATGATCCGCACAATTACTGGCAGCTTCAAAAAGTTCCTCAATACTTTCTGAACTCACTGCCATCCGCAAATTGTGAAACATTACAATTTGTTAGATAGGCATTTAAATCATTTATAAAAAGAATAAATAGTAAGGGACCTAATGTACTCCCCTGAGGAATACCCAGATCGATGGAAGAAGTCTCCTATTTAGGCAAATTACCATTTACGTTAATCCTAACACTTTGAGTTATTCCTCGTAAATAGGAGGCTAACCAGGAAAGCGCATTATTATGAATGCCATAACTTTTTAATTTATTCAGCAATAAATTATGTTTAACCGAATCAAAGGCACGAAATAGGTCGAAATACATACAGACTGTCTTTTTTTGTTGTCAAGCCCATCTACAATAAAATTAATCAGATAGATTAGGGCATCTTTGGTCGATATATTTTTTGAAATCCAAATTAAGAAGGACTTATAATATTATTTTCAATTATAAATTTTTTAAAATTTTCATAAAAGGCACTTTCAAAAAGTTTTGAAAATACTGAAAGCAAGGATATGCCCCAATAGTTCGCCATATCATCATTAGGCCCCTTCTTATGAATAGGTATAACGATCGCCTGCATTAATAACGACGGAAAACTTCCCTCATAAAAAGATTTATTGATTGGGGTTGCTAATGGATATTTTATATAATCAACCACATGACGTAAGAATGAACAAGGAATACCATCAAACCCCATGGAATCCTTTTTAGAAATATTAAAAATTATACTACCCACTTCATCAGGAAGAATAGTAAGCAGCTTCATTTCTGGTACATTATTATGCGATTGACTCTTTTCAGAATCGTTGTGTCAGCGGCATTTATCAGCCAGGTTTTTAGAAGTCTCCAAAAATATTTATTAAACTCTTGAGACAGCCTCTCTGCTGGGATTTCAATTTTTTCATTAAAAAACTTATTTTGGTTTGGTAGTATTTTTCTTACAAAGTTATGATGCACTTAACAAAACTATACCAATAGTTTGCTGTAAAGCAACATTTTTTTTGCAATCAGGTTTTTAGCCTGGACTGTTAGCCCTGTAGGTAGATATAGTGAAAATTACATCATATTTTTAGATTTAAATGGTAATATTTCCGAAATTATTAGAGATGCATATATCAAATGTGGTAGTTTTGTAAAGCTCTTTAAAAGGCCCTTTTAATAATTGTATAATATACAGGGTGTCCCAAAGTAAGTTATGTCAAAATATTCTAATAATAATAAAATTGTTTTGTGTAAGTTTAAAAACAAAAAGGTTATAGACATTTTAAATGTAGACAAGTTAGATTGGACGCACTGTACTTACATAAATATTAACATAAGATTTTAGACTTGCTAAGGCAATGGAGTAGATAATTTAATTTCCTGGGAGGGGAGGGGAAATGGAATGGAATGGATAAAGTATGTTTGAACCTCGTTTTGTATGATTAAATCTAAAATCAACCAAAAAAAATTAGAAGAGAAAAGAAAGGTCCAGACCTTTAAAAATACATGTGCCAAGGATATCTGCAGTTTTACTACCTTGAATTCGTTTGTGTGCCAGCAATCACGCAATAACCATTTATTGTAATTGTAAGCAAAGAATACTAATCCATAGAACCTCACAAGTGAGATTTCAGCGTACTCTAAAATTTTAGCAGCTACCCTGACCAATCAGAAAATTGGTCGATGCCCATGTCGAGTTTCTATTGGTCGATTAGACTACTTTCGCTATGTGGTGGTCAGGGTAGGTACTAAAATTTCAGGGTACGCTAAAATCTTACTTGTGAGGTTTTGTGGATTAGTATTCTTTGATTTAAAGTATCGTACTGATAAAAAAATATGAAAGATATATACACTTTTAATATCATGTTTTGTCAAACAGCAAATGGTATTAAATCGAAAACTATTTAAGTAATGTATAGAACATGATACCTTCATATTTTATATGATACTTATTGTAATACGACCCCTTGACTAAATAAATAAGATCATCCAATATTAAAATAATTTTAGATGTTGCCAAAACAAAAATTTAAGGCATTTATATTACTTATAGTGTTTGTAACAAGTTACATTTTAGTTATTTTTTGGCTGTTTGGGGAAATACAGTTATTGAATCCATTACCAACTTTGTAGGTATAAATTTTAAAATAAAATATTTTAATTTTTATATAATATTATTATAGGTAAATTTTAATCATTGTGGCAACACTAACTAAGCCGCTTTATTTATGGGAATTGGCAGGCGGCCTGTTTTATTATTATTTCTTTTTAAATATTTTTAAATTGTACCGAATTAACATTTTTAGAATGTTCTTACTATACTAATAAAATTGCAGGAGGTCCACACCACCAACCAAAATTCGAGTTACATGTGATCCAAATAATACAATAATAAAATAAAATATAAATTTATTTTATTTAAGTTCTAATTTAAAATAACGAATAAATTCTTATAAATTTAGGAACTGCTTGAATATTTCCCACATACGAAGCGTTTACTGCATAATACAGCACCCTATGAATTTCAGAGAGCCGCAGGTGGGCTATTACTTGCATTCCTAATAAGAAACTTTAGTAAGTTGTATCGTGTGATTTTTTCTTTTTAAGAAAACAAGAGATTTAAATAGAACCTAAACAACTTTCTTTTAGTTAAACAAAATTATACGAATCTATTTACCCTTTAAATTAGGTTAGTAACTTGAACGAATTAAATACAGTGCAAGTGCAAAATTCGACACATGGATTTAAATTACTGCAGATTTTATTCCATAAGAATATAAGATTTTTTTAACCTGTATAGGCTTTTTAAAAATAGGCAACAAATAAACACTAAATTAAATACAATAGACCTAAAATATTTTAGTATTGCGGTGTTCGGTTCTAAACTATTTATTTCGTTTTAATATGAAACAGTCCGCCAACCCTTGAAGTTGCGGTACGACCAAGGGCCGTATTTAGACATTTTTATAAATTGATCTGGGGTTAACCCGATCCATGAAAACCTTATTAAAAAAGGATGGATCGGTCAATATTTACTCGTGTTAAAAAATTGATCGGATCCTTAACTCGAGTTGGATCCTGCTGACCCAGTTGAAAGCCAGGGTTAGTCGGGTTAAACAGTTATTTTACTGACGTGTTTTTGACGTCGTTGAAGCGTCGTCAAAATAGGCTGTTTTATTTTTAAGGTTTTAATAATTTATGTCGTGTTTATGATAAAAAAGTTAAAAAAAAACAATAATTTGAAATTTACTGATTATTTACAGCCAAATATTGTGAAAGTCTTTAAACATAACTACACGACCTAAAAAAATCAGAAGGGTTATGTTTTGTTTTCACGCAAAGCCAATGAATAAAGGTCAAATGGAATATTTGTGTTCAAAAATAACGAAAATTCCAGTAAATATCAAAAAAGTGTGTTGGATCTACCCCAATTTATCCCAAAGACTGGAGGGCGCCCTTCGGAGGAACCAAAGTCTTATTGCGCTATCAGCCTCACATTTTTTCTTCTGAAATGCATGGAGAACATCAAGATCTGCGTATTAGAAGTAAGTTTATTTCAAAAAATTTGCATACCAGCCTGTAAAATCTGCGATTAACCCTCAACAGAGCCTCGTTAGCGACATTGAAAAACATTTGCAACGAAGGCAGTGGCTTTGTGTGTATTCTTAGACATAGGTCTTTCACAACATCGCATATAAATCCATTTAAAGAGCTTTATAGTACTGTTCACTAAAAAAGAAAGCTAAATATAAAAGCTCCAACGCTGAACAGTAAGACGATTGAGGAGTAAAAGTAAAGTACCTGGGAATAGGTCTTGCGCAGAGACTTAATTGAAACTCACACTTAGAAAGGACTACCAAAAAGTACAAGGGCATTATGCTCATACTGTAGGCTATTTGGAAAAACATGGGGACTTAAACCCAATATGATCTATTGGTCATTTATTAAGGTCGTAAAACCGATAATAACCTACGCCTCCTTGGTGTGGGGACAAAAAACGGAAGAAATAACGACACTAGGAAAGCTAAAAAAACTACAAACGCTTACTTGTCTACGTATTACAAAGGTGTTGAGAACTACTTCAACCGCCGACATGGAGGCAATTTTGGGCTTGCTCGCTATCCACTTAAGGTTAAGGAGAGAGGCCTTTCTTAGTGCCTCGAGAGTAATATAGACACGTAAGTTAAAGTCAGGAAACCAGACTGGTCACCTCAGAATACTGGAAGACATTCAAACTTAAGCTCTGACCAAACCCACAAATACAATCCCAGTGATGCTTGATTTTCGACGCCCTTTTGAAGTGGCAATACGCAGCCGCCAAAGTATAAGGAAAAGAATATCGAAACTGGAACGTGGCTCGTTGGTCTGGTATACAGACGAATGCAAGATGGATAAAGGAGTTTACGGACCAAGATGTGGACTCGCAAAGCCCCTAGGATAGTGGTCCTACCATCTTTTAAGCTAAAATCTACGTTATCGATATCTGCGCAACCGAATTCGCTTAAAAAGGCCTACAGAAAGCAAATATCTACTTTCTATCGGACAGCCAGGCAGCCTTAAAAGCATTGGATTTATGCTGCTTTGACTAAAGGCTTGCCTTTAAATGCCGACAATCATTTTATTAACTGGCTACAAACAACAAAGTAACTCTAATGTGGGTGCCAGGATATTAGTGGGTCAAAAAGTCAAAGTAGATGCACGGGCCCCGTTTTACGGACCGGAACCATTCTGCGGCATAACAAGAGGTTACCTAAAGAAAAACTCAGAATGCAAACAGAAGCAAAACGGGACTTACTGGAATAAAGCTCCAGGACAAAGACAGGCGAAAATATTTATCTTTCAATCGCCTAAATATACTAAAAAGCTATTGGAGCTTCAAAAGATCAAACTCAGGATAGTTACTTACTTCCTGACGAGTCACGGCCTTCTAAGGTACCACCTCAAAAAAGGGAAAGACCGACAACGACCACTGCAGGTTTTGTAATCAATTGAGCAATACCTCGTAGAATATACTTTACCAATGTACGGAACTATCCACCCTAGGCTAAAATATCTAAAAGAAGTATTCTTGACTTCAGAAGATATAAAAAGGCTTGTGCCCCGAAATATTTCCAGCTTCGCAAAAAGTTTGGGAATAGAAGGGATTAACTAATGTAGGGTATCCACAAAAGATCTTTTTAGGTCGAAGTGGGAGAAGGGCTAGCTTAACCCGAATGGCCCCATTCAACACAATACAATATAATACTCCAACCCATCGAATCAATATTTGAAATTTATTTCATAGTGCTCTCATGAGGGTTCTCACAGATTGGGGAACTCTTAGGTATAGTTTTTCAATTCATGTAAACTAGTTACGCCCTGAGGAGTTCTGAAGTGCAAGAAAACATTAGACCTTCCATAAGGAAAATATTTTAGGGATTATTTTTCAGTACTCTGTATTTTGTTTTTGGCTTTTAAACAAGTAGTTAAAAATAGATTTTTTGTTGAAACAAAAAATTTACCATTAATGTCAAACAATTTTAGAATATCCCAAAACTAAAGTTTAAATTTTTAAAATTTTAAACCTAAATAATTGTTAACTTTAAATTTATTTATTTTTATTTAATTTTATCTTGACAACGGTAGCAGACTTGCCACCAAAACGTGGATTTTTAAGTTTTTAATTAGTAACTTAATTTTCAATTTTTTGGGTGTTTTGGGAGGTTTTTCTTTATTCACTTTAGGAAAAACAATAGTATTTGACGTGTACCCAAAAAATAAATAAAAAAAGTCAATAAAAATGCATCCTAAAAACGCGCATTCAGAAACGAAAACCTGTATCTTAACAAAAGTTTAAAGATTCTGCTTGGAAATAATGGAATTTCGCAAGAGCAGTTTGTCCATCTGATTGACAGCATGTCTAATCGGCTCCAAGCATGTGTGGAGACCCATGGAGAAAATACTAACTAATCTTTAAAGCCCTTAAAATTTTTTTTTGCAGACAAGTGACAGAAAACTATTTTAAAGACTTTTTTTTAATGCGCGCTTCTGTATTTATTTAGGCAGGTTTTAGAGATTTCGGCTGACACTGACGTACCACCTGGCCGCCACACACACCAGGGCCCGCCTTGCCTAACGCATTAAGCCTTGCCCTCACTTAGTTGTTGGTTTTTTAAAAACATGTTAGATAACATTGTTGGTAACAGTGTTGAGTAGCAAACCGCGTCGTCACTTGCTACTCAACACTGTTTCTAAAATTTTATAAAAAGCAACAAATTATTTGTTTTTTTTTTTAACATGTATTAGCAACAAGTTATTGGAACATTATACCAAGTGAGGACACGGCTTTACGCAGACATATTTTCTTTTTGTATCCAAATAGCGATGATATACCAGGTTCCAAGTTATTAATATACCATTCTCTCTTTTTAATTTTGATTCTTAAAAATAAATAAAAATACTGTTTTTGTGGGTTAATTACGTTGTTTTTTAATTAGTAATAATTTTTTATTGTTTTAAAAGATTTACAAAGTACGACAATTATTATATATTTTTTTTATAGAAAGAAAAATAAGATATCTTAGTGGTGGTATTTTAGTAGAGCTCTTTAGAATCTTTTAATTGGTAATTTTATACAGTAACCGGCAAAATGTTTGCAATATATAAACAAAAATTATTTAAAGGAATTTTCTATGTTTTTTTTTTCTGGAGATCGCCTAGCATGTCCGATAAGCCATTTTGACATATAATATGTAAATAGCGAAAAATTTAAAAACTAGGATGGTATCACGAAAATTTAGATAAGATATATAACAAAATATCAAAAACGCAAAGAGTAAAAAGTGCTTAGAGTTTAATTTTAACCCCTTAATGCAAAGTTTAAAGCAGATTTTTAAAAGAAGGGAGTCTGTCATATAGGTCCGTTAGCTGGTGACAGATTTTCGTGACCAATTTGCTTTTACTCCACAGCCTGTAAAATGCTTCAAAATTGTAAATAAATTATTTTAACCGTCAGCTGCGGCGCTAATCCTCGAATTTTACAGGGTGCTCCAAAGAAAATATTTTTATTAAACTTGTGTTCTTTTTAATTGAACACCTTGTAAATGAGTTTAGTTTTAGATTGTAGAAAAAAACGTAAATTTTTAAGCGATACCTAGACCAAAAATGTAAGGTTTTTAGATCTTTAGGATTTAGGATTTTAGAAAAATTTTTGACAAAAATAAAATTTTAATATATCTTACCTTACTTACGCTTGACTTCGTATATTATGTTAGAATGCTAGAATATTATTTGTACCATTACCTCCATTTAAATTTTGTTACTAAAGTATTAGTTTCTAAACACCTTCTAAAATTTCTAGTTAAAATGTTTAATGTAGGTGATTCTACGCTTAATATTCTAGCAATCTAACATAATAAAAAGTCAGTCGTCAGTAAGGTCGCGCGCTCGTGGCTGCTCCGGTTGTATCGGCAAGCGTCGATCTCCGGAGTTAAGCAGTGAAGTGCGCGCCCATAACTTGGATGGGTGACCGGCGGCACACGGTGTTCTGCTGCTCGGGGATGCGGACCAAGCAACAACCATCCAAGTTATGGAATGAATGGTGTGTGAATGGGAAGGAGTAGGGGTCAAGGTACAATAAGCCTTCAGGCTGCAGTGCACCATCTAGGGGGCGGTCGTCGGCCTGGGTGGGATGACCCCGAAAGGGTGAAAAAAAAGCATTAAAATTTTGTTTTTATCATGATTTTTTAAAAATCTTAAAAACCTTTCAGTTTTGGTATAGGGATCGCTGATAAAAGTAACACTATTTTTACTCCTACAATTCAAAAATTAACTAATTTACAGGGTGTTTCATTTAAAAGAAACACAAGTTTAATATGAATCTTTTTTCTGGTACAACCTTGTACAACTCTGCCATCGAAGACGCAGCTGACGCTCACAATAATTCATTAACAATCCTCTTAAAGCATTTCACGAGACTGAGCAAAAATACCTGACAAAATTTTGCATCCGGCTTACGGTCTATATTAAATTAATTAATTTATCCAACACTTACATATAATATCTACATAATTGATCAGATTTTGAGGATATAAAGTGTACTATAAGTCACTAGTGAGCTAAAGTACCCTTTAGCTCACTAGTGAATTATAGACTTATTATAGTTACCAACAAAATGCATTACAACCAAACAAGCTTGCTTTCCAAAAAATACAAAATTTTGTTGCTGGTGTTGACAATGACAAGTAACAAATAATGGATGACGTTTTCAAATTATTTTCGATATTAAAAACGATTTATACGAAAGTGTTGGATAAAATTTTGTATTAGACACGTGAGTTATTACATATAAGTCACTTAAGAAAATTACCTCTCTCGCCCTTCGGGCTCGAGGAGTTAAACTTTTCTTGCGTGACTTATATGTAATATAACTCACTTATCATAAATAACTATAAATAATTTTTATTTATTTATTTATTTATTTATTTATTTATTTATTTAGTTATTTATTTATTATTATTTATTTATTTATTTATTTATTTATTTATTTATTTATTTATTTATTTATTTATTTATTTATTTATTTATTTATTTATTTATTTATTTATTTAACTAGACTTCATTTGTTTAAGTAAAAAAGTATTATTTTATTGTTATCTACATTTATAATTTTATTATATTATTTGTTCAGATGTTCAGTAAGTAAAATAAACAGTTTATTATTTTGTTTCACTTTCTACAAAAATAAGGACAAAGACCCAATAGGATTTAAAATGGATGCTCTAGTAGGCGGCTCTCAGTACAAATAAAACAATCAGGTTAAACATCATTCCATGCACCTTTAATTTCTAGCTTGTATTTTTATTTTTGTTGAGGTAGTAGTAAGTATATGCACAAAATGTAAAAACTTATCTTCAGTTATTAGAAGAATATAATTAGAATCAATAATTTTATCATTTTTAAGTATTTTGTTTGGTAAAATTCTGAAAAGTCTTTTGAAATATTGCACCATTTCAACATCGGGTAGATCAGGTGTACTGGCGAAAACATATTTTTAAAATAATTTGCTTTAGTTGTCAAAAAACAAAAAAAAATGTTTCATTTTTACCTAAACAAATGATGTTTGGTTAACTAAAGCTAGTTTGGTAAATAAAATGGTACATTTCTACCTGTTTAAAAAATATTAAAAAAAGGTGGAATTACTTTTTCAAAATACAGGCTTTAAACTTTGCATTTGAAGTTAAAATTAAATTTTAATCACTTTTACACTTAGAGTTTTTTCATATTGTATGATTCTATTTTGGTTTTTTCAAATTTCCCGCCATTCCGCTATTTACATGACATATGTCAAAATAGATTTTCAGGTTGTCGGACATGCAAAATTTTCATTTCTCATATGTTGCCTACTTTTTGCCGTTCACTGTATGGGTGCTTCATTAAAAAACACATGTTTTATATTTAAAAAATAAAAAAATTTTGGGATGTATTTTGTACAATTAAAAAATAGAAAAGGGTAATGTAATCCGACACCCGTATAACGCAAACTGCACACTAAATTGTAGATACGCCAAATACATTGAGGCGTTGAAAGCCAGAGCGAACTATCCTACAATTAAAAAATGTACTTTAACGCATATTTTTAATGGTATAAAACTTATTTATCGAAGCTGAAGTAAAACTAGTAAGCGACCACTATCCTATATTAATTCTAAGCCTACTTTGGCTCTAATGAATAAGTTTTATGTCATTAAAAATTCTCGTAAAAGTTCCTTTTTTGAATTGTGAGATGGTCTGCTCTAGCTCTTAAAGCCTAATAGCTGGAATTTCTTGTTATAACTGGGCTAGAAAGCCCCTATATAACCTAATATTGCTTTAACAAGTATTAGAAAAAAATCTTCTAGCATATGTTGTACCAGACAGAGATAAATGTTTTTTTATCTTTTTCTCAACTTTATCACATAGAGAGCGATTGGTTTGTAAAAGTTTGTATAAAATAATATTTTAGGTATATACTTATTATATCACTTATTACGCGCACATAATAATTATTCCCAAAACACCACTACAATATTTAAATACCTACAATGTTTTTGTGTACTTGTTAGCTTTATTTTAAAGAACTATTACTTGTTTAGGTATGTGCTAATTTGTAATAGACGACAAACTTTTCGCTTGCCGTGGGTATTAAAAATTCATATCTTGCTCATATTTTTGTAAAAATTGCTTGATCCCGTAAATTGCATTTATTTTACTAAGCTTCTTAGTAATATCTCAAAATAACTAGCTACGCAATAGCTATCATATTCTTTGGTAATATCACTCACAAAACAAAATGTCCTTTAGGGTGTCCGTTATTTCCCAAACCTATTTTTTTTAGCAATCGCCCCTGAACTTTTAGTTTATAGCCCTAAAAAAATATTTTCAATGTAAAAATGTTTTTAATTCCTGATTTAAACCGTGCGGAAATCATGTTGCTTTTACCATTTAAATAACCATGGGATTTTTGACTCTTTTCTTTTACTTATTGTTCTCCGACAAAAATAGATGAAAATATCGCATATTCTAATGGAAAATTTAACGCTCTAAAAAAAACTTTACTTTCGATTAAGTAACTCCTTTAAGAATACCTAATTAGGTAAAATAGAGTTGTAGCCATCCTCAGGGAATTTAATAGTAAACCGGCATTTTCTAAATAAAACTATCTGTATATTACATCACCATTAAATAGATATTTTAAAAGCTTTAAGAAAATATCACATTTGAAATGTCTATCTCTTATAGTTTTGGAAATATGGCCATTCAAATCTAAAAATTGGAAATATATAGTCTCTATTTTATCTTCGACACTAAACTAACCAGAATTGAAGATATAAAAAAAAATTAAACATAATTTTCAGGTTTGAATGGCCATATTTTTTAAACTGTAAGAGATAGACATATCAAGTGTTGTATTTTTCTTAAAGCTCTTTAAAAAATAATATTCAATGGTGATGTACTAATAGTATACCGAGTGTTTAATGTAAAAAATCGTTTTACTAATAAATTCCCGAGGATAGCTACAATCAATATTAACTCAACGTTTGACGGTAAATAACTCTTAAAAGGAGTAACCTAGTCGAAAATTCGTGAGAAGAACTTTTTGTAGAACGTTAAATTTTTCATCAGAATATGTAATAAGTATATATTTTTATTTATTTTCAGTCCGATAAAAAAAAAATAAAAGAAAGAAGTCAAAATACCATGTTATTTAAATGGGAAAAATTTTACATAATTTTGGCACGGTTTAAATTAGGAATTAAAACATTTTTACACTGGATATATTTTTTAGGCTATAAACTAAAAGTTCAGGAGTCGTTTGCTAAAAGAATCGATTTGGGAAATAACGGGTACCTTAATGTCCATTAAGTAGTTATTTTTAAAAGACTGTAAAGATTTATTTTTAAAGTTTTAATCCCTGAAAAATTAAATTTTATAAATATAAAAGCAGTAAGTCCCACTGAGTTCTTATAATTCATAAAATGTCTTCAGCTTTCCTCCTTATTAAAGCTAAATAAGAAATTTATTTTGACGCAAATTACCCCAAATGAACCGAAAATGTTGTCTTAATGTCAATTACAGAGTTTAATTAGGTAAAGAAAACTGGTCCCCAAAAGGCACAGTTAATTAAAGAAAGATACTGTATTGAAGTTTTGTTTCCTAATTTAACTAAAAGTAATATTTTCCTCAAATTCGGTAAAATTATTTTTCAACAGAATGGGCATATTTTATTATTAGTTTTTTGGAATAGATATGAAAAAATTATAATTGAACTTAAAAGACAATAATTAGAATACTTAATTTAATTAGTAAAAGCAAAATTAAAATTAAAAACAAAGTGTAATTTTAATGAAAAATATTAATTAGTTATGTATGTTTGCTGCTTGTTGGATAGATACACATTAAACCCAACCACTTTTTTGCGAAAGTTGTTCGACTGAGGCCGCAGATATGATAGAAAAAAAAAAGAAAATGAGAGATGGTCAAAATCATTTTACCAAGGATACCGACTTACCACGCCATTTATATATTGATTTTCATTAAAAGAGCTTCGTTGTTGTCCGACGGATATACGTTGCGACGGACTCTTTCTGAGACCAAATATACGGGGTGACCCAATTGTCCAAGAAAGTCCAAAATTTCTGTTGTTTAAAATCATATGACAAAACGTTTTTTTATAAAATTTGTATGGTTTTTAACCGTGCATGTTCTTAAAATATTTTAATATATACAGAGTGTTCCAAAAAAACTTATGGCTAGAAGTTATTTTTTTATATGTAACCCCTACTTTTGTTTACAGAATCGGATTTAGCATAACATTTTGCAGATAGTCCTCCATTTTATTTAGACACTCGTGGCGATGTTGTCACGCTATTTATATTTAATTAAAACTTTTGTAAAAAAACTGGATACCTTAGCTGAGTCTGATTTTGAAAACACGAAAAGTGTACCGACAAGAAAAAAAAAACATATTTTTAGTTCACACAAGAAATCCAAACTTTTTGAAAGTTTGTAAAAATCCAAATGTAATGTATTTGTGAAATTAGGGGTAATTCTAAACAGCAAAATATTACTAGTCTCGTATAAAAATATAAATCGTTGGTTTTACCGTTTTTATTGGCAATCGTTAACAATAGAATTTAACCTAGAATAACAAACAACCCTTTATTTGTTATCGTCTTTAAATAAACAGATTTGCTTTTTAATACAGGCGTATTTTGCAAAGCACTCTTTTGCTTTTTATAGATAAGCGATAAAGAATAGACAAGTGTGGATAAAAGAATTCATGTAATGCATGAAAAATGGATGATGTTCTATTTAAAATAAAACATAAATACTTTTTTAGGGCCAACTTGCTACACAATAGCGATAACATCTGAGACAAAATTACAATATTTTAGAAACGGCTTAAAAAAATACAAAAAGTTAATTTTTCGCATTTTAAAACCAAAGATATATACAGGTTATTGAAAATAATAATAAAAAAATATATTTAAAATGGTTCACCTTATAAAATAAGGTATATTTGTAATCTGCAGAAAAGTTGCTATAAAAATATTTGCACAGAATTAAAAAATCCCTACAAATTAAAAATAAGTCATGAAGGATTAAAGAAAATGTATAAAAATAGGAAACACGCTGATAGATAGTAAATTGAAATTTTAACCAGTATGTTTGGCTTAAGATTTTAGTCTCGCAAATGGGTTTCAGATTTAGTGTTAAACATAGAAAGACATGAGTTACCTTTTTTCCTGGACAATCCACGAAGGCAAGCGATGTGAAAATCAATGCTGTAAAAGCTAAAAACGACCGTCTATATAATTGATTTGTGTCAAACTTTTCAAATGACAAAGCAATGGACTCTGATTTTATAGGTAGCTCACTGTTAACTTAGGAAATTTGTGTAAACAATTCTGAATTTAGAGACCTGTAATACCTATTTCTTAAAGAAATTTGTACTTTATCCATCATGGATTGATTTGTGTATTTTCAGAAATCCTTATAAGTTGGTAATTATTGGATTTTAAGGTAACTTTACAATAATTAAAAAAGGGCAATTCGATAAGTTTACAACAAGAGTTTTAAATTTTTCATTTAGGGACATGTTAAGCACGTGTGGTAAAATAGTATATTTGTATATACTATACACGTTCAGCTAATTTAAAACGTTTATTGGCAAGTAAAGCAACGAAAAAGCAGAAGTAATAATTCACCTTGTTTACAAGCCATTATTATTTGTTTATTCTCTACCTGCAAGTATTCTACATACGTTAGACCTTCGAGCATAAAAATACGTTAGACCGTCTCCTTTACACGCATTGCCTGTGAACTTTTTAATGAAGCTAAACGTGTATATATTAAGCGTAATATTGGGGATGTTCCAGTAAAAACCAAACAACCAGTAAGGCAAAGTTGAAAACCCTATATATGAACAAAATACTTTTTTAAAATAGGGTTTTATTTTTACATCGTTAACCACTTTAAACAAAATGTTTAACGGCCATTGTTTAGGCGCTATAGAAGACCGACGCACTAATGAAGCACCCTGTATAATCAGACACCCCATTATATGTTTAAAATCGGAATAAAAAGTGTTAAATTAACCAAAGAAATTTGTTTTTTTTTGTTTTGTATTTTAATAAAGTTAGATTTGAGATATTAAGGTAATCCGATTCATTATCACAAAATAAATATTTACTGTTTCTTTATTTCGTCTGCCTTTAAACAAATATGTTTTTTTAAAGACATAAAAAATGTTTTAAATTAATAGAAATTTAAAACTAGCAAATTAGAATGGAATAAAAATAATGTTTTATTTTTATTTATATTTTTACTTACGAGTGTATATTTTAAATTATTTTTCATTAAATAAAAATGTTATATGCATATTTAATTTTTAACAAATGGATTTGAATAATTCGTGCTAAGTTAAAGAGTTCTAAAAAATTAAAAAATAACATGGCTTAAAGCCTTGTCCTCACTTAGTAACATGTTACAAATACTTGTTGTAGATACATATTTTTATAACTTGTTGACAGCGTCTAAACTTCCTTATCAAACTGCGTCGTAACTTTCAACTGTTATCAACAATTTTATTCAACATGTTTTCAAAATTTCAAAAAGCAACACGTAATGTGGTACTGTTCGGTGAGCGGTAAAGATCAAAAAGTGTTGGCAAAATAAACTCGCCAAGAAGATCTTGATATTTGGCCCGTTACGTTATTTTATATTGATCTTAGTTTTTACTTGGGCGGAAAACTCTATTACATACATGGTGTGGTATGTCTTATTAATAATAACGATGTCGGGTTTATTCGCTTGATTTTGATGCGTGGTTGAGAACACATAGTTCCAGTATATGCGACAGTTATCATTTTTACTACTGCCTCAATGTTCCCAGGTGCAAACGGCAGTATTACTGTTACACCAATGCCGTAGTAATGCCGAAGGTGATAGTAAAGTACCCAAGAACGTCATTATGCCGATAGATATATGTAGCTATTGACAGCATGCACTAGAAACGCTGACAATATATGCATAATGGTTTCAGGTGGCTGTCGACAGGCTCGAGATGCGGTGTCAAAAACGTCGAACAATTAGCTTTGGTACACCAATGTGTTCATGACATTCAATATCAGTCCATATTCTTCAGACACAGCGTTTACTCTCTGTATATGGCTCTGCAGTTCTTCTAATCTGCTAGGTATAATAACAGTATCGTCCGCGTATCTGATGTTATTGATAAGTTCTTCTTTATCTTATCCCTTATTCCTTCTGAAGCATCGTAAAGTACTTTGTTAAAAATAGCGTTCGAATATAAATTAAAAAGTGTAGTTGATAATATGCATCCTTGACGAACTTCTTTTCTTATAAGAGAACTTTCTGAGTTGTTTCTAGTAAAATTTTTTTTGGGCAGACTGATCCCAGTATAAATTTGCAATTATTCGTATGTCTTTTAAATCTAGACCTATGGACTTGAGAAGCTAAATAGGTTTTTATGCTTTAAATTGTCTAAAGCTTTTTAAAAGCTTTAGGTTTATATCTCTACATGTTTGTATAGGTACTTGCAAGAAAAGATAACCTCACGAGTGCGAGTGTAGTGTTTTTGGCATAGCGTTAAAGGTATTTTTCTGGTCTTTCCCCCTAAAAGGTCTGTTGGTTGATATATATTTCAATACACTTTGAATGCGCAATGCTTCTTGCCGAGTTAGATCTATTTTTTTTGAATTTGCTGAATTCTGCGTTTGGTCTTCCAAAGTGCCTGGTGAAAGCTATCTTGAGCGGTTGTAAGGAATGAGTTGTTTTGCAGCTTTATAAATAGCGTTGTTAAGTGCCAAAATTGCCAAATTGATGTTAATTTTAGTAAGCCTCTCAGTTAATTTCTTGTTGGCGTTCTCGGGGGCAATCTTGATTACCATATTTTCCGCAGGCTGGTTTTGTTTCAGATCCTGATTTTTAAATTAATCCGTTCAAAAATAAAAGAAGGGGAAACATTAAACTAATGCACTGTATATTGATGCCTAATATCCTTTTGTTACTGTTATGCCCTATTTTTAAAGGGCTTACTTGTGCCGAGACACAAACCAAAATCCAATATGAAGCACATTGAAAAATAAAATTAACAACTGTCCGCCAGGGACAAAACGTTGGATCTCGAATCGAAAATCGCCATCTTATTATGTAAAAGAGCAAAAGTAATAATGTAAATATTTCATTTGTTTTTAAACTAGCGTCTATTCTTTAGAAAAACGATGCCGGTAAAGCCCTCGTTTTGCTGTTTTGATTAATTTTATATGAAGTATATAAATGCAATATCAAACATTTGACATGTAGGTTGTTTTTGAGTAAAATGCAAAAATTCTGCCAAAATCGTATTTTTAATCCAGTGTGTTCAGAGTTTTTAACCAAAATATTCCATATTTAAGTAATAATAGATAAAGTTCTACCTAAAACTATTGGAATTGTTAGCAAAAAGATATCTTGTTTAAAAAATTTGACATGTCTGGTTTTGCACCTGACACATAAAAATGTCTGCTTATGCATCTAAATAAACGGCGATTGGTTTTTCATCTTTAAATTATTACCAGCACTATCTATGATAATACGAATAAGGAGTTGTTAAAATAAGCTTTAATTATAGTTTTATATTTATAAACAAACAAATAAAACTAACTTTATATGGTATTATCTTCGGTATCAGATTTCTTAGCCTCGTAGATACCGTTCTTATAAAACCATCCGTAACAAAAACGTAAATTTTTGATTTTTAATACTCAATATTAAAATTTCAGATGGGTAAAACCTAAAACTAATAATATACTGGGGGTATGCGAATATTGTTCGAATCAAATCAAATCAAATATTAATATTCGATTCGACATTTCCAATCGAATAGTTCCGGATTTCCGGAATTATTCGAAATTCGACAAATAACTCGAAAAATATCGAATAATCCAAAAAATTCGGATAATTCGAAAATTTCTAAATAATGCACGAATAATGCGAATTTTTAACTAATTATGAAAATATGAATGTAATTCTTTGTTTTATCAAATTGAGATTCCATAACATCGGGCATCAAAATATTCTACTGTCTCATAAGAATCCTTTTTCATTAAAAATTCATTACTGGAAGAAGACTATTGCTTAACTTTTAATATATATTTATCTCATTCAGTAACAAAAAATCTAGATACTATTATACAACCAGAAGATCTTATAAATTCATTTAACCTTTAATAATTTTTTAATTTACTTTTAAAATACAATTTATGAGAAAAAGTTTATACGTACACTGAAAAAAATTAATTTAAAGAGCCAAATCTTGACTTAAGAATTATCTTTTGAAAGAAAAAAACTTTGATATATTTGAAAATAAGTAAAGTTATTTAGCCCAGGAGTTAATAATTTTGTTCTCTTGGGTAATTTTTCTTCAAAGTAGTAGTCTTAAGTCAAAAAATTATTGACCAGTGTATAATGTTTCAAAACTCTGCCAAAATATATTTTTTTAAGTTTTCCTAAAAATACAGGGTGGGCCATTGCTTCATACGTCCAAACTTTAGAGGGCTAAATTTTATACTAAAAAATATGAAAAAGGTTTATGCAAAAATTTGTCTAAACGATCTTAGTTTTCGAACTACAGGGTGTTAAAAATTTTAAAAAATTGACTGCTTTCTTATAATAACTTTTTGTACCAATTGAAATATGTATACCAACATACATTTTTCTGGCATACAAAAAAAAAATAAGGGTTTAAAGTTAATATTTTTAATAAAAAAATGGTACGCCACTGCATTTTATAAAACAAAGATAATTTGTATAATTCCCATTAAGTTTGGAACAAATTTGATTTCTGGACTTTTTTATTTGATGCACAGTTTTCGCGTAAATAAATGAAAACCATTACTCGGCACGGATCATTTTTGTATGGATATTATGAAATTCTACAGTAAAAGTACCTTCAATATTTTATTTTCCTATTAAACCAAGGGATTTGACAATGCCGGAAAATGGTTTTTATTTAGTTAGGCGAAAACCGTGCATCAAATAAAAAAAAACAGGAAATCAAATTTGTTCCAAACTTAATGAGAATTTTAAAAAGTATTTTTATTTTAAAAAAAATGCAGTGGCGTACCGTATTTTTCTAAAAAATATTAACCTTAAGTCCATCATGGACAACACTGGTAATAATTTATTTTCTTTTGCGTGCCAAAAAATGTGTTTTGGTGCATAAAAGGCGTCCCCAAAATTTTTGAAAATATTTTAATTGGTATAAAAGTTATTAACAAAAAACAATAATTTTTTAAAATTTTTAACACCCTGTAGTTCGAAAACTAAGACGTTTAGGACAAATTTTTATATAAAGTGTTTGTTCATATTTTTTAGTGTAGAATTAGTCCTTAAAGTTTAGACGTATTTGTTTGGCCAACCCTGTATATTTTTAATTATTTTATTTTTAAAGAAAAATAAAAAATAATTTCATTATCAGATTCAGTATACTATTTATTATTTTTGAACAAAATTTGTAGTAAATTTTCATAATAATTGTTCTAATTATGTACTTAAATTTTATGGTTTAAATAAAATGTATATAATTTGTCAAATTTATATTTAAAGATCAAACATAACAGATCTTAAAATCAATATTGAAAATTCGCCATTACTACAATAATTCGTAATAATTCGAAAAAACATCGTATTATTCGAAAAAATTCTAATTACTCGAAATTTCTCGAATAATTCAATTTTTTTTCGAGTTATTCGGAGACTTTTGAATAATTTGAATGTACGAATTATTCGATTTAAGTTTCGAATCAAATATTGATATTCGATTCGATACAAATGATTCGTAAGTTCGAATTATTTGCACACTCCTAACAGATACCTTTTTACTAGTTTAAAAAGATATATTTTTCCAGATGGCTGAAACAAGCACAACACTTGATTCTGATGATAGCGATTCAGCCGCTAAAGTCCGGTGGATATCAGACGCTTATCAGAAGTAAACAAAAGCGCGGCCGGAAGCGGAAGTGCCATCATGTCTCGAGATGACCTGCAGCACATCCGCGACCGGCTGTTGCAGCTAACTGAAGCTTCGTCGGGTCAGCGACGCCCTATCAACGTTAAGCGGAAAGTTACGTTATCTAGACAGACATCCAAAGCTGGCCCTGGTCCTAAACTTAGTGTTCAAGATTTTGTCAGGATGGATCCGGGGTAAGATATAAATTATTTTACATTTTATGTTACTTTGTTTTATTTAAAAATATATGTATGTGCTTTGGAATATATAAAACTATTTGTTTATTTTAACAATGATGAAAAAGTAACAAATTTAAACATCAAAGAGACATATTTTGCTTCAAAAATACATACTGTGTTAGAAGTTAAAGCTACACAAAGGCATACAGAATTTAATGGTAATATCGGCCCAGTTGCTAGATTTCTCAGTTTTGTATTACATGTATCTTTTTCGTTTTTTTTTTATAAAATGCCCAATTTATTTTTATCGCAAAAAATTGCACAAAGCAAAATTTCACAAGTCTTAAAAATTTAATTTTTACTAGCAGCTAAGATATGACAACTCCACATTTTAGGTAAAAAGTTCAGATCCGCTTAAATATCTCTAAAACTGTTTAAGCTGCATTTACAAATTTTAGATTTTTGAAAGTTTCTGGAGAGGTAGGAATTAAACAGTGTGTGTATAAATTTCGGTATTAATAAAATGTTTTTATTTTATTTGCAATAAAAAGAATCGTTGCCAACTTTGGTAATATTTCAAATTTTAAAATTCAATCTTTACCAGCTACCGAGATATGGAAACTACCGCAAATTTGGCAACAATGCTGATAACACTGATTAATTTCATCAAAACTAAAAACCCTAAATACGGAATTTTAGTAGCCTAGCTTTAGCGGCTTTAAATATCTTTAGCAAAAGCTAAAGTGTATCGGCAACAAATGAAGACAAAATTTTGAGAATTTTAAAATTTACTAAGTTATTACGACGACCTATGTATTTAATGCAACAAAACACTAATGAAGCATTCCATTAAAAAAAAAGAAGAAAATCCGTGTAGCACCAAACTAGGCAATCAGGGCAACATTGCCGATGTCACTCTGCTAATTCCACATGTCCAAAACATCTTAGATACCAAATTTGATAAATTCAGCTTTAGCGGTTTGAAGATATTTAGAAGTTGCGGTACTCTTACTAATCCAGTTTATTTTAGAAAAGTAGAAACATCTGAAATGACGGATCCCCATATGGCGGACCAAATTTGGAAAATTCAACCAATTAACACCAAAATCGATAAAAAAAATATAAGGGTTTCTGGGGTTGCATAAGTACGAATCAAAGTCAGGTTTCTAGGTAAACTGCAAACATGGCTACTAGCTGCGGGTTGTTTTTTACTATGTGCAAAAAAAATGCTACCACAAATTCCTGAAGCTACAATAAGCTACAATATGAGTATCTAACCAATCTGCGCCTTAGTCTTAAAGGTGGATAACCTCAGAAAATGCAGGGTGTTTTTATAAATATTTTGGTGATGGTCCAGTATGTATTGCAGCGGCATATGTTTTCTAAAGATGGGTTTTGGGGGTGAGAAGTTATCATCTGCCACTAATTTTGTCCATAAAGAATCCCAGGGGGCGCCACCTGGGTTGTAAAAATTGGAAGCGAAATAAAATTTTTTAGCCACTCAGGTATGTCAGTGTTAAGATAAAAATTTTATTCTTTGGCTTATTCACATAACAGAGGTATAGTTGGTAAAAGTTGATTCCAAACGCCCAGTTTTTAAAATAATTAAATTAAAAAAATACTTTCTGCATGGCCATGTCAAAATATATACTTAACTTTGCATTCTGAAGTTAAATTAAATTCTAATAGTACAGCAAGTGCAGCATTTTGCACTAGCAATTCTTTGGTCCTGCATGGATTGGAAGGTAGAGAAGTAAGCCTAAGGATCAAACCTATAACGAACAAAAAGGGCGCCAAAACCCTGGGAGTTGTTTGCTACCCCCAGAAAGGTGAAATTCATGTATTTTATTTTAACCACAGAAACCGATTAAAAAAGTAATTCAGCAAGAGAATTGTTCATATATTTTGTTGTAAACCTAATACCTTTTCAAGCTATTCACTTAAAAGTAACAATTTTTCAGGAGAAAATCGACGTTTCTAATGGGCTTTTGAAGAATAACGCTGTCAAAATTATGCATTTTTCAAAGACTGTAAAAGAAAGATTGTAGTTTAAATAAAATTCAACAAAGACTCTGGTATTATTGCTTTTCTAGGGCTAATACGAACAGTATACTGCGATGTTAAGTGGTTGAGCTTATTTGTCCAAATGCTAAATTTGATAAATATAAAAGTTAAATAACGGAAACATGTTGTTCAGGACAACTAACATAATCTTCTTAAAGTGCATAATAAAACCTTTTTTTTTTAAGATGAAATCTTTGGCATAAGAACTCGATAGAGTTAATAATAAAAATATGGTCAGTATCAATTTGCTACCAAATTTAAATAAAAACTTTCCCTAACTGCCCACCAATTAAAATTGACCGCTTACGCTGTTGCATTTGTAAATATATATATTGCCTAAACTACGTCACAAGAGTTTAAGCAAATTGAAATGCTAGTTTTAAGAGATTGACGTCCACAAATTGTAAAAACATTTTTTACAGTTACGTATTTTCACCATTTTTCTTAAAATAACTTTGAGAAATGCTTTAGATACGAAAAAATATATAAATTAAAAACTTTTAGCTTTTGTAATAACTAAAGATTTTTGTCCAGTGAATATGGCCCGTTAAATACGTTTAGTTCCTAAACTCGCTCCACCTCTGGTCAAAGGCCAGCAAGCTCACACCGCATTTAGGCGCTAAGAAGTCTTAGGGATTTAACTTACAGGGTTTCATGGCTCCTAAAAACCACCGGAAAGTAGTTTTCCAAGAACTTTCTATGCATGAAAAATAGTGGAAATGACGATCAGCAATCCATTCCACCCCTCGACAAATAGGGAGTTGAGATTATTCTCTCTCAAAAAGCATAATAATCCTGTTTTTTTAAGCGAGAGACTGTGCATTTTTAAAATGGTCCAAATTTTTGGACAGCCAGTAAAATACACAGTAGTGGCAATAAGAATTGAAGAGAAGGTAAATGTATATTTAAATTGGGCTGGCAGTAGGGGTTATTTTCATTTGATTACTTTCATAGGAAAAAAATCGGTACACATTCCCAATTTTTATTACTCACTTAATTTGTATCGCTTAAAACTTTTTTTCAGGAAAGAAAGAAGAAGGGTCTAAATATATACTTACACACTGCTACTAAATATTTTGTAAGGTTGCCCTCGAAGCTACAGCTTTCCCAGTAATTTAACTTTGGATCTATCAAAATTTGCTTTCCACGACGAAAAAAAAGCTCAGGAAGTACCACGTCGTATCTCGGTAGAATTTTGTTTTTTGACGCTATCCACCACGCAGTGGGAGGGACGATAGTGGTGAGAGATTTCAACGAACACGCTTAGTTTCGCATCTGGGTATTCTGATAATTTGTGCCCGTACTGAGGTAGGTAGTAGGTAGGTAGTCGAAAATATGTAATCAGCCATTTTGTGGCGGCGGTCATCTTATTTTTTTTCATAGTGGGCTTTTTCATTTAAGCCCATTTATTTGATACCCATTTTGAGGTAGTTGTGGAAAATAAGTAATCTGCTATTTTGTGCCGGCGGCCATCTTGGATTTTAATTTTTATAGTGTGCTCTATTCTACCACTTAAGCCCTTTCATCTGATACTTTAATTGAGTTAGTTGTAGAAAAAATATGTAATCCATCATTTTGTGGCGGCGGTCATCTTGTGTTAAAGTTTTTTTATAGTGAGCTCTATTCTAACAATCAAGCCCTTTCATTTAATACCCATAATCGGCGGCCATCTTTGATTTACAATCATAAAGAATGTATTATATTGTATTGTTAGATCAAGATTAGGAGTGTGCATCAAATTTCAGATCGATCTGTCGTCGTATAGCAAAAATCCCACGTTCTTGGGACTTAAGTACTCCGCACATAGGTCGGTAAAATAGCGACGAGACCAAGGTTCGACAAGCTTTCGACAGTATGTGCGCATATATTCGTGTTGTCAATTTTTACTATATTCTTAGCTAATGAAATCATATGTCGATTTCACAGCGCCGATGTTCCCCCAACCTGTCCGCAACGGGGCAAAAACTACCTCTTTGGACTATCCCACTGGGTCAAAGAATGCCATATTATTTCTACCGAGCATTATTTTAGAGGCAAAAAATTAAATATTTTTTTACCTGACAGGTTCTTTTGCTCTTGCAGTTCAAGCTCTTTCTGTGTAATTTTTGCAAATATTCTTTTAAAGTATATTTTTAACGTACAGGACGTTTTTCAACTTTTTCACAAATCTAATATTATACAAAAACATCCTTGGTCTATAATTTTTTGACGTAACATTAATTTCCCCGTGTAAAAACAATCATATGTATTATACACTGTAAACAAAATACAAAACGGTTTTGTATTGCATTTGTTTATTAAAGGACGCGGATTGCTGAGATCGGAAATGCCAATATGCATACGTGCTGTCGAAGCTTGTAAAAAATCGCTGTTTTACCGACCCATGTGAGGAAGGCCTTGGGCTTAACATAAATGAGTTCGTATTTTTAAATCAGGCAGTTGCAATATACGTGAGCAAAAAGCCTTTCCGCTTGCAGCTTGAACCAAACAAATAGTATTAGCGGAACGTTTTAAATGTATGTAAACTGGTTTCAAAACGCTGTTTACCACAAATTATTGTAGCCAGTACCGGCCATTAGTATAGAGATTTGACACTCCTCCGCTCACCGCTTCCGCTTGGTATCGTAGTGAAGGCCTTACGGTTATACCAGTAGTGCGTAACAACTTAAATATTTTCAACGAAATACCTCATAACAGGGATTGCAAGCATTGGTTTGCCATTGCCATTGGGCAAGGGTTCCAATAATGGCAATGGCAATATTTTGGGACGTCACTAATCACAGAATTCATTTTGCACTATAAAAGAAAAGTGGAAAAAAGATATTTAATATTATTATTATTCCAATAATCAAAAATTCAAAATTATTTGATGGCACGTTTATAACCTCATTAAACATTTTTTCTAACAATGACCGTAAAGTTCACCATTCCTGCCCTATAATAATATTACATTTTCGGATTCTACACAAACTTTTAATCATATCGCTCATCCAAAAGAAAAGTGTCACAACTCAAAAAACAACTTTTTTCAGAAAAAAACATTTTAGGTTTATTTTAGATCATAATTTAGCTGTTGCTTTTAAAGGATAAATTTAAACATATTTAAATTAAAAACAAAGATGGATTAGTAACTGTTTTTAATTGTCTAAGTAGCACAAGCAACAAAACTAGACATCTGATTTTAACAAAGGAAAAAAATTGACTTATGTCACTTTTTAACTTCTTCTTAAATATGACACTTTTCAAAATAGAACGTTTTTTGTGATAAGCATTTTGACTTCGAATGTTTAAGTATATCCGAGAAATGTTATTGTTCTAGAAAGAAAGATATGTAGGTAATTCGCTAACAAATGAATAATGACACTACCGTCATAATATGACGAAAATAAAAATAAACATCTAGGCGAAAGTATTTTTGGTAAAAGAATAGGATTTTGGAGCCAATTTAACAACATGACTAAAATTATACATTTTTTAAGTTGTGTCATTATTCTTCTTGATGGGCGATATGTGAATTTTTCGAGATTTCGGAGCAACAAAATTCTTAAACCGAAAACGAACCTCCGAATGGAAGCAGGTCAGATCGTTAACTAAACACGTACATCTTATCGAGTGCGATCTTAGATCAACCATGAGCAGTAAACCGAAAACACTATGGGTGTTTTTGACATATTTAAAGTTTTTTGTCAAAAACGACGTTTGCAGATACAAACATATTAATTGTTTCTCATAAAAATCCCTTACTGTTAAATTTAGGATAAAATTCTCATGAAACGGAATCCAATTTAACCAAGCATTTATTAAGATTTACAAGGCGTTAATACAGAGTGTTGAATTTTGTTTAATATTAACAATAAGGGTAAGTTTGTGTAATGTTGTCTAATTTCAAAAGTTTTATTTTTTCGGATATTTGTAATTAAATAGTTTTATTTGGCTAATAGGGTGAAAATTTAAAATTTAGTTTTAATGTCAACAACTTCTAGGAATAGGCAACTTTACACAAACTTACTTTTATTTTTATTGCTACATGAAAGAAAAATAAAAAATTTAAGGGTTACTATTAAAAAAATGCCATTATTTATTTCCTATTGTGGTATTATAAATACATTTAGTTTAATTAACCAAAATAATGCATAACTTCGTCAGTACAAAGGACCAGGAAGCAGTCAAATACATTTATGTAAATCTGACAAGAGTATGCGGAAATCCATAGATTTTCACATCAACAGCCCTTCCATGTGGTAATAATTTATTTTAATATTTCACTACTACTCTGTTTTATCGTTTAGTCTGCGTAAATATTGGTAAAGATATGGTAAGCAAATTTAACGCGATTATATAATTTACTGTTTTAATTACACAAAGTTTAATTACTGTACTTAAGCATTATCCTAAATTTTGGGCTTTACACCTCTCTCTAAGTTAAAGAAGAGTAAAATATTTTTATTTTCGTTAAAAATATTAATTTCACTATTTCCGACTTCAAAAGAAGGAGGTTATCAATTCGCCCGTATGTTCTTTTTTGTGTATGTGTATGTAACTAATTGTAAAACTTAAAACTTTAAGATATGAAATTGATGCATAAATAAAGGGTGCCCCAACGAAAATTCACGATGTTAATTGTAAATAAATAAAAAGTTTTTAGACAATTACACAGGTTTACAAAAAAAGTCCGGACTATTTGACCGGACCATGTTATTCTTAGGTATTTTGGCGTCCTGAATCCGATTCCGGGTCAGTTTTACCCTATTACGTCAGGAAAACGAGTTTTCAAGGTCATTTAGAGGTCAAATGGTGAGTTTTTAGAACCAGACCCGGGACAATTTTTTAAGCGATCTGTTAGCTCAAACGAAAACTGCCCAAGGAAACTAAGGTTGTAAAAAATGTGAGCCGAAGGTCTCAACTCAAAATTTCTAAGATTCCAATCTCGGTCCTGTGGAGGTCGATCAATGAAATTTTAGTCAAATTCCAAGAGGTTTTAAAAGCATTTTGATCAGTGCTGGCTCGACCGGCATCAACTGACGATATATACATCGCCAATATTCAACGTCTTGGCAAGGAAAGCAAAATTTGCGGAATCGAATATCTCAAACCACTTTCTTCATTCTGAGCTGGCACACGCAGCATCCAATATTCTAACAAGGTTCTAGGGCAATTTCGATTAGTGCTGAGTCCACTGTTATTAACTCACAGCAAATGGATCGCCGAAATTGAAGGCCGCAGAGATCAACATTTGCGAGTTACAACGATCATGGCAACATTTTATCCACTAGGCTGACCCAGCGCTGGCCCTGACCCAGTTTTGGGGCCTCATTTCAATATTTGAAAGGTATTTAAGACTTACACGGCTCAAGATTACAGATCGCTTAAAAAATTGTCCCGGGTCCGCTTCTAAAAATCGCCATTTGACCTCTAAATGACCTTGAAATCTCGTTTTCCTGACGTGATGGGGCGAAACTGACTCCTGAATCGGATTCTGGACGCCAAATTACCATGGTTCGGTCAAATAGTCCGGACTTTTATATTTTATTGTAAACCTGTGTAATTTTATTATTTCTTATTATGATTGAAGGATATGTAACAATTATGTATAAAACGAAATATTTGCCAAATTCTCGCCACGCGCACGGGTTCGGTGGCATGCCTTTATCCGATCGGTCCATATTTTCAATGACTCTGAGACATAATTAAGTCTCAATGTAGTTTATGTGCCGAATTATCTCATTCTTTGTGGATTCGTTAACAAGCAGAATGGTCGCATTCGGGTAAATTACAGTCCAGGGGTTATTGTTCAAAAGCGGATATATTCACAAAAAGTGACTGGTTGGTGCAGTTTATGGGCGTACATCTTCGAAAATAAGGTTAGCCAAGCAGTTACCGTGATCTTGTGCAGAAATTGAAAATATTGATCTGAGCGATATGTGGTTGAAACAATGGCTTTTTACTCGAGAAATTCAATAGTTGTGTAATCTCACGCCGTGGCGATGTTAATTTGCTACCATAACCATTATTTTGACACATTTGAACAATTTAAGGCCAAAACAATGAGATAATTCGGCACAGTTAGGATATTGAACCTTAATTATGTCTCGGAGTAATTGAAAATATGGACCATCTGATAAAGATATGCCAACGTGCATTTTAGTTGGATCAACCTTCACTATTCTTTTTATTTAAATGGAAAAGGGGTCTTGTAACATATTATTTTAAAGCTTCCCGACAAGTATTTATAACCTTAGAATAAAAAGTTAATATATTCATTTTCTTCAAAATGGCTGAACTTTAAAAATTACCTAATAACCTGATTTGGATGACCATACCTAAACTAATAAAGTTAGATGTACTAAATGTGTTTTTTTTAACCTTTTTAAAGATCTATTAAATATTGGTACAGGTAATAATATATAGTGTAGGACAAAAAATATATAGTTTTTTAATAATGCACCTTGTATATTGTTATCACTAATTAAAAGATCGTTAAAAGAGCTTAAAATAGCCACATTAGGTACATCTACCTTTATTAATTCGGAAATATGGTCTTTCAAGTCAGGTATTTAGGCAATTTTTAAAGTACCGTCATTTTGTAGTAGGTAAAGATATTTACTTTATATTCTAAGGTTATATAGTAATCGTTAGGAGCTAAGAATGGTGTGTGATAAAACCCTTTCTTCCATTTAATTTTTTTCCCAAGAGGTAACCATCTTTAAATTTTTATTTGTAAATTTTACTGTTAAATGTAATATTTATGCATCAGTGTCATATATCAAATTTTTAATTTTTTAAATTGATTTGTTTAAAAAAAGAGGGGGATATTAAAAAAATACTGTATATATTCGGGGGCACTCTAAAATCATCGAAGATAGTAAGTCTTTTGTGTCTCTCATCGAGGCAGAATATGGGCTACTGTTTTGGCTTCTGCTACAAACAATCTGCAATCCAGATTTTGTTGTGTACCACCATTTTGATTAGATGCTATGTCATTAAAGCATGTTTAGTGAATAAATCTGTTATTTAAGTGAAAAAGGTTTGCACGAATTACAAATGTTTTATTTCTTTCCTCTCACATTCTTACGTGCACACTGCCACATCCATTTCACCATTTCATTTACATAACTGCAGTATGGCAGATAAGGCTAACTTATACAGGAGATTGTCAGCAAGGAGGGCTACTTAACATCGGGTTTATAAATAATTGTTAAAAAAACAGGTTTGCATGAAATACTCTCTAAATCTATTATTGTTTTTAGCTATTTTCTTTTTATTTTGAGTAGTTTTTTGGCTATTTTTGCGCATGGTCCTACGATATATGTTTTTCCATGCATATGTAAAGAAAGCATGTACTAGTGCAGTCTTGGTTTGTTTTTTACCCAGTTTTAGATGCATATGTCGTGGCTGACCCCTTCTTGCCCGTTCGTCTACATTTTTGTTGCTTCGGATTTCGCAATACCCTGGTATCCAAATTTTATTAACCTTTTATTGTTGCGTCCTGCCAGTTCCCTCTTGACTCTCCTTGAATTTCTATATAAAGTGGCGGAAGATCAAATAGGCTCTTCAAAACAGTATGCTGTCTGGTCTAGGTCCACCAGACAATGGATTCATATAACATAGCTGGTTTCATCATAGGTGTAGCTAGGATTTTTAAATTATTTTATCTAAATATTAGGACATGAGACCCACACTAAAGGTACACTGAAAGCTCTTGACTTGAAGAAGACCACTGGCAAAAAATTGGAACTCTCCAAAAAATAAGTTTCAATAGAATCCTCTATTCGAATTTTTTCGTGCATTTTATTAAATTCTATAATATTACATGAAAAATGTTGCAAACATATGTGCTCAATAAGTAGATAGCATCTGATATGTCAAAAAGGCTAAGATTTAGGTGTCGAGGATATGCTACACAAAATTTGCTTTTAATACTATGCAGAATTCAAAAAAATGTAATAATATATTTTCTTTAAAGGTGTTGGATAATGTTATATGTTTAATAATACTAGTTTTTAGACTTCCATTGTCTTTATTTTTAACTGATACACGACGTTTCGGATGGTATCTATCTCCAAACGGTAAGAGATACAAAAATACTAAAATACGTGTCTTTTTTAGTGTTTAGTTTATATTTATGGCGCAATCCGATCCTCCCTAACTTCATTTGTTTGGAAGATACAGGGTGATTTTTAAAATTCGTCGATTTTTATTTTTATGTCTTGTTACTAGTCGACACTTGTGGAGATAAAAAGAAACATCAAACACAAAAGTTTTATAACTTTTTACGTAGAATCCAGTGGCGTACATAAAATAAATAAAAATATTTTAATTTTTGAGTAATAACACAAACTTGAATTTTTTAAATCAGACACCTGAGTATCTAAAAAATTGCATTTTTGTTGCAATTGCAACAATATATAACACTAAATATTATGCATTGTTTTACACAGCGAAACTAACAAAAAAATAGTTAGTCATGAATTGAATTAATTTTCCCTTATTTTTTTAAGGTTATGTTTATAAAAACCCAAATTTACAAAAATACCAAAACATTTATTAACAAAAACAATAACAACCACAGAAAATAGGTTTATTTATAATAGCAACTAAACAATTATCTCAAGTACTTAATAATTTTTTTTGCGCTGGTGATTAATTACAAAATGTGCTCAAATGCATTTCATTTTATTCGATGCATTTTGGTCTCTACTTGTGATCAAACTAATGACGATATGGATGTAAATATTTGGTACACTTTAAGTAAAGATACCAGAAGAATAACAAATATTTACATCCATATCGCCATTATTTTGATTACAAGTAGAATCCAAAATGCATCGAACAAAAATGGAATGCCGTTAAGCACATTTTGTAATTAATCAGCAGCGCAAAAAATTTTAAGTTCTTGAGATAATTGTTTAGTTGCTTTTATAAATGAACCTATTTTCCATGGCTGATATTGTTTTGGTTAATAGGTGTTTTAATAATTTTGTAAATTTGGGTTTTTATATACATAACCTTTAAAAATAAATGAATATTGATTCAATCCATGGCCAACTCTTTTTTTTAATAGTTGACATGCACTTCCGGTATGACCAAATAAATTAAAACGTGAGATATTTGCCTTATAATGATCGATATCACGTCAACCTAACCACAATATTTAATATTTGTATCTTTAGTAGTTTTCAAAATATTGTAATAGCACACTCACCGTGAATATATCTGTATATAGACGTTACATAGGCCGCCTTGCAATAATTAAAAAGAAAAACAGTTTATCAGCCTATGGTATATTTTTAAATAAATTTATTTATTTATAACCTTTTATGAGTTTCCAATAATTACACTAAAACTAACGTTGTGACCGGCACCACAAAAAATATTTTTAAGCATTAAATAATTTAATCAAATTTGCCTACAAGCGGTTTTTAGAACACTGTCATGCATAAAATTTATAAGTAGAGATATTGTCACATATGAATTGGTGGTTAATGCTAAAAGGGGTTTAAATAAAGTTTTTTTTAATTAAAACTTTTTAAAAATTTCCATTTAAATACTGGGTGTTTTTTAATTACGGCAACAAACTTTATAGGGAAATTTCTTACGTCATTTTATAAAAGAAAGTTTTCATATGTCCGGAGTTACTTCGTCTCCTTTATGGCACCTTTCTGGAAAACTTATGAAAAATGCTTTTTGTTGGTTATTAAAAAGATGAAATAAAATCAAATACTACCATTAAATTTTATAAAAATCATATTTTTTTGTTCATAAGGAATACCAGAAAATGTCCAAATAAATTATTACAGTGACCGCCAAAGATTTCCATATATGTCCATATATGGAAAAAAATTATAAGGCTCTTGGGCGTCGCGTCGGTTGGGAAGATAATTTATAAATAATTAATTTAAATATCAAAAAGCGAGGTTAGTTGACTAGATATCTAAAAAAGTTATAAAAAAATACATTTAAAAGTAAAATTTAGATCAGTGTGCAAAATTTAAAATCAGATGCCCATAAGCCGAATGTCATTATTGAATTTTAGGTTACTCCATAAGCAGAGGTGATGGCAAAAAGAGTTTCTGGATAATTTTACAAACATTTTTTTTTTTCATATGTGTCTAACTCTTTAGCGGTCACTGTATAAAATTAAATAAAAATTAATAATAAATTAAAATAATACTCCCTGTAGAGTTAGCTCGCCCCCATAAAAAGTTGCTGTAACTTTTTCTTGATAAAATTCATAAACAGCCCTAACCAGACCTAACTGGAGTATTATTTAAATGAAATAATAATTTTTAATTACTTTTATATTAATTTAATTGAACATTTTTTTGGTATTCTTTATAAATATTAAAATAAGTTTTTTTTTTTTTAATTTAGGTGTAGTATTTGAGTTTACTCCAACTCTTTTATAACTAACGAAAAGCATTTTTATAATCTTTTAGAGAGGTTGTGCATAAGGGGTGTTGCCATTGGAAATTTTTAAGTGACTGGGGGTGCAGCTTAAGGGCTTCATAGAGGTGTTTTAAAGAATAAATCATTTATCCTTTCGGGTTAATAGAAACGTTTTTTTCCTTATTTTATTTAGAAAATATAGATATTAGGAGTTTTAAAAGACCCACAATGTATTGTAGTAGGGGGTTTATTTTTTTGTTTCGCTTACTTATTTCCCTTGTTAATGTGTTTTATTTCAAATAGGTAAAAGAAAACCTTGCGTACGTTAAAATTTTAGATACTTTACTTGGGCCTACCCTTTAATTATATTTTATTTTTGAGTTTTATTTTATGTTGTCTATAAACAACTTTTAAAATAAAGTTCCAAATTTCAGTCATATCCGTTTAGGGTACAGAGCCGTACGCAGGGGGAAATGGAGTCAATTACTCCTTTCAGGAGCCCAAAAAGACCTCCTAAAGATGTATTGTTTGCTGGAGGTGGCGCCTAAGCCGCTTAGTTTACTTACCTAAATTCCTTTTTGTTTTTTTTTAGGTTGTCCGCTTTTTGTCCCAATAAAATTACTTTTTGCTACGGCACTGTAAGGGTAATTTGAAATATTTAATAAATGTTATATTTTTTTAACTTTAATGCTCTGTATTTAGAAAACGAAGAAAATCCGAATGTAAGACTAAAAAACTTTTTTACAAAATGATATAAGGAATCACCCTTTAAATTTTCGGACCGACAAAAACTCTTGTAGGGTTTCTAAATGGGCATGTCCTAAAAATATGGTAATATAAACAGAGTGTCCCAAATAGAAGTTAGTGCTGTGAGGTTAGTTTTTTTAAATTGTTTTTGGCACACTCTGTTTACATTAAAATATTTTGTTTGGACAAATTTAGAAACCCTTCAACTCTTACGCAAGACTTTCTTACATATCTTGTTAAATAACAAAAAATATTGGACTTTCTCAGACCATTAAGCTACGCCATAATGATTGTTTGCTAAGGGATTGGAACTGTGACAACTGCATGTCTGGCGACTTGGAAAATATCTTTTAACAGATACCCAATAAACATACCTATATAAAATTCAGCTTCGGCAACGGTTCAAACGCTACAATTTAAAAAAATATATAACTTTTTTTGTGCACCGATGCACCGGTGCACCGGCCCATATATGAAAAAAACATTTTTTTGTACATCAGATGCGACATATCTGCGGGTCAAAAACATGTTCCTACATGTTTTTGACCCGCTAAATCCAAATTTAAAATTAGTTTAGGCTTTCATGCTCATTTGTTTAGGCCGTTCACCTTCAAATTTTAAGTAAATTGCAAAAAACGTAAAAATAACAAAAATTGTTACCAATTTTTACGGTTTTTGCAATTTACCTAAAATTGGGACCTGCACGGCCAAAACTAACTTTAAATTCAGATTCAGAGGGTCGAAAAACATACCCGGTGACAGGTCGCGCCCGGTGCACATAAAACTTTTTTTTTGTGTGCTGGTGTTATTAATATAAATTGCCTAGAGTAGAGTAGTGACAAAAAGCAGCATACATATTTAAAATTTAATATTGGAGGCTGCAACCAGCCTTTAGTAATAATAAAATGAACAAAATAATTAATAAAATCAGACTTGCAATATTTACGATATTTTAGTTTACCCATTGTTAACTACTTTTTTGCAAAAAGATATGTTTTAGATTAAAGTTTAGAATACCCAAAATATATAATTTAACATTAAAATTAATATTAAATGTTAATTAGAGTAAAATTAATATTAAATGTTAATTATGTTTTTATTTGGTGTATTTCTAATTTATAAGAAATTACTGAAAAATTTAGTAATAAATGGTGAATGGCAGACGTTTGTCATTCTGCCAAAGCTAAAAGTTTGTCATTGGTAAGGGGTGTATTATCGCAGCGTTTTTTTTAGTTGTTAGTTTTCTGTTTAAACATTAGAAAAATTCTAACGGGTAGGTACTATACTCGACAAAACATATTTTAACTATTATTACAATAAACACGGGACTTTTAGAGACTTTCATTTATAAATCTAACTCACATAAGTAGAACACGCAAAGGTTTATAGCCTTAAGATAGTTATAAACAGGTATATATATTGCAGCTACGTAATGTAAATATTTTATGACACCTGACACCATTTATGTTACGAAAAAAAAACTTAATCAAAAACCAAAATTTAAAAAAGGGGATTGATTTAGGAAACAAATATAATGAGGTCAAAAATCCAAAATTTTGACCAATAATTTAAGAACTAAGAACTATAATTTCTGTTTAGTTTGTTAAGTAGTATATTTATAAGTTGTTACCTGCTGCAAAACTTGTTTACAGTTTAACATCATGTTTTTTTAAATATTGAGAAATTCACCTAAACTTTTGACATTAAAAAAATAACTTGTGTATTCAGAAAAGTTTCAGGCAAAGAAGGTTACTTTTAATAACTAAAGTCAAATCAAAATCCCACTGGTAAATACAATATGTCTAAGAGAACGAGGGCCAGTATGGGTACTAGGGTGAAGCGAAGTTTTTTTAAATTTGAAATGGCCTATAGGCGCAATAGTTGCCTTTGCTCAAATGTAATACCTGTGCAAAATCCTATTAAAATCCTCGTGTTGGTTTGTTTTTAAATAAAAATTTAAGTATATTTGAGTCTGAACTATAGTATTTACACTACAAATTAACTTCAAAAATATTTGCAGTTTCAAAAAACCGCTATATTAAAATTTCAGTAAACTAGGGTTGCAAGCTTAATATGTCAAGAAATAGAAATTTATGTAACAACAGCATAAAGTAATACTTTTCTTGCGTATGGGAAGATTGACAGCACGAGTCGTTATGCGAGTGCGGCAAACCCATAAGTAAGAAAAGACACTATATGCATATGTTACATACTATATTTTTGCCACCATCGTATGAAAATTTCCCAAAATACATCTTTATACATGTTTTATTTACCAAACTTATTAATTTGAATTTTTGCAGCACAACTATTATATTTTAAGGAAAAATCATAGCCTCCTTATTTTTAAGAGACAATTATCCTCTTCTTAACTATGCATTTATTATTAAATTTTAGAAAATTGTATGTACTTACTTTTAGTAGAAATAAATCAAAGGTACCTTGACCGTTTAGTTCGATGTCGCGTTTACTGATTACATTACATAAATTGATATTCAAGTTTATTGTAGTAGGCATTAAAACAAAAAAAACTAATTCAAAGTGTGAAAAAAGCTTTTAAGTGTTAAAAAGTTACTTTTTTTTAATACTTTATGCAGTGTACTAGAATGGAGTACTTTAACTTCATGTTAAAGATAATAAAAACAGAATTTATTTTAATGGTCGTGGAAAAAGTAAGTTATAGTTTATTTGTTCTCTAGGAGGGTAAATTTAAATTAAGTACCAAATATTTGGCTTTTCTCCATAATAATTGTTTTTTTTATAAAGATTTAAAGAAAATTAAACTCTTTATATACTATGAAGTTCTATTCCGCTCTTGCATAATACATATAATAAAAGTTAAGGTTACTTTAAAAGTAATAAATTAATGAAATATTTGATATAAAATATTTGTTTTTGTTTAGTAGGTTTTAAAAAATTAAATAATTTTAATTATTACCTAAATTAAAATTTTATTTTATTTTATAATAAATATTTCAATAATTTATTTTCTTTAAAGTAATCGTAACTTTTGTATTATGCAAGAACATAATAATTTTTAGAGTATATAAAAAGTTTTAATTTTCTTAAAATAAGCTTTAATAGGCACATACGTTCCACGCTAATGGGTATCTAGAAATGGTAAGTGATAAGGATTCGGTTAAATAAGAAAGAAAATAAGGTTTTTTGTCCCTAATAATATGCTGTTTAAACGATTTTTAAATTTAAGTATATCCGGAGATATTCGGGAAAAAACCAAAGAATTTAAAATTTGTTTTATTTTTTCTTGCTCCTATTTAAAATCGCATTTAAAAATAAATTTCACTTAGGTCTTGCTACTTTTTTGACTTTAGCCAATGCTTCTATTCTATATAAAATGTCACGTTTTGTTTTCGTGAAACCATTATCAACTTTATTTTTTTAATACGGTTCCAATATTCTTTACACATTGAGGTTTAATCTTAATACGAGTCTGTATTTTGAAAAGTGTAATAAAAAATAATAAACTTTACATTTTAAAGTAATACATTACTTTAATAAACCAAGCAGAACTTAACAAAAACCTCCTATCATCACAAACTTACATTTTTGATACAAACGATTCTGATGATATTAATATTAAAGTTTTAAAGCCAATTTTTCGTCGAATTTTTTATTATAGTTTCACCGTAATATAGACATGTATTTTTAAAAATTTGGTAAAAAGTGTAATAATAACTTAAACGTATGTAACAATATTAACTGATCAAATTATTTACTTATACAATATCAATTTTTATACGAAACTTGTTGTAGCTATTTGCTAGTTAGGTAAATTCTAAGTAAATGCAAAACATCTTGTATAATTTAACACTGTTATTTATTTAAAATAATATAAGAGCATTGGAAATAAACAAATAATTTTTTTCTCTTGAAATTAGCGGTATGATGGTAAGATTTGTAGTTTTCACAAATTCAAACAACTTAAAAGGCCCTTGCATAATTGTGGGAAAACATTCAGCTTTAATATTGTAGAAAAATAAACATGGTGTTTCATTTAAAATACCAAAGTTGCCCTTTATCGGAACATCGGCCTTTTTTTGTTTAAAGAATGACACAACCATCTGGCGAGGATAATTTTATTATTAAGCTATTCGCGATTAAAATGGGTCAAAATATAGGCAAACACCCTGTATCTGCTAAAGTACAAGACCCAAATTCTAAGAGAGGCTAGATAATGATTTAAAAAATTTGCCTAATTTTAGATAACTTTTATGTGTTTTAATATATAACCCAGATATTACAAACGATTTTAAACACAGAAATTATCAAAAGTTATTTCATATTTCGCCACAATGATCCGTTTTTATTAAATAAAAGCTAAAAGCTTTATTATTGTTTGTAGTCTGTAAATTTAGATAAGGATACTTCTTAATCCGAATAACGATTTCAGTGAGGTTCCTTTGATATCCGGAATTTTAAAGGTCTTGGCTGATATTGACGTATGTAATAACTGAAGAACCATTCCCTTTAAAATATTAAATTAAACTAAAAATTAAAGCCCTACAATTCCATTGCAAAGCAGCTTACGTTTATTCACTTGAGAATTGTGCCTTTATCATCGGTACTCTTCGCAGTGAATAATAGTTAAGTAGACACAGCTAAGTTATCATTTTGGCAATATTTTTTTAATACTTCCCACCGATCGTGAGGAGTCAGACGCTGCGTTATTAAACTGCACACTATGCTTAATATAGGTACACCCAAAAATAAAAATAAAAATTAGAAATTTAGAAATCTCCATTTAAAAAACTGTTACTCTTATTAAAAGACTCTTTATTAGCCATCCTACAGAAAATAATTTTAAATTTATTTTTAGAGCAGGAACGAAATTAAAGGATTTTATATCATTTGGTAGATCATTGGGCCTTATTAGACCCTTGTTAATCAAATTGTTTTTATTTTCCCTAGCTATGCTGCTACGTTATTTATAGGTGTGTTTTTTAGAGGCGTGTGATGAAATTTTTGGTAAAGAAATCAATTTTTAAAAACTTACCTAAACTTACTCATTTGTAATTCTGTTGTTAATGACTTCATTATGTCATTAATTTTTTTTTATCTTAAAAATTACATTTTAGAATATGATGTTTAGTATTTTTGTTTCAGGGGACTGTAGGTAATTAACAATAATTATTGTTTTTCATTTTTTAAATTGTGATAGATTAGGGTTATTTGGTTTAGATTAATTATTTATATATAGGGTGTCCACAAATGGACCTATTTATACCAGTATTTTTTTTCGAAACAAAAGGTTATTTTTTATAAATAAAATTTTGCTTTGTCTCAAATGGTTAAAACTATAATAAAAATGGCTGTAGGATATACAGTGGATCAAAAATCACAACAATAATTCTTTTAAAAAAATAAAAAAACCTTGGAAAAAGAAATTTTTAAATCTACCTGAATAAATACCATAAAATATAATCAAAAGTATATTATAATGGTTTTTTTCTATTGGTTATGGTCTTAGAGAAAATTGGGGTTAACTTTGAAACACTTCTTACCAGATTTTTTTTACAATTTACTGAAAAAAAATATTTTTAGAATAAAAGCTTTACAAAAAAATCACCTTACGATATATATACAGGGAGATTCAAAATAACGAAAATATTATTTAAACAATTAAAAAAAAATCATTTATAAATATTTTTTTACCTACTTATTTAAATTGCTTAAAATAGTAATAATTTTTTTTTGTTAAATAAGGCGTTACACAAAAATTAACTTGATAATGTTTACATATAAAAAGGAAAATAAATTATTTATAAAGAAAAAAGTTATTTATTATACAAGGATAAAGGCTTTAGATTTTAGCTTGAGGTTGTGTTCTCTCTCGACGCGACGGGGAGAGAAACAATAAACCGAGAGCTAAAATCTAATCTTTTTCCGTGTAAAATACACTGGCTTTTCAGTGATGAAAAATGCAGCCTCATTATTAAAAAAACATAATATTATAATATTTTAATATTATGTTTTTTAATAATAAGGCAGCGTTTTTCCATCACGAAAAAGAAATGTGTATTTTACACGGAAAAAACATGAATAATTTTTGGACTAGTGTATTTGAAACACAATTAGACCTTGCATTACTATGAAGACCCTTAAGAAATGTATTTATTATCTGTGCCATTTTTTATTAAAAAATATTTACCTTAAACCTCTCATGGACGACACTGGTTATAATTATTTTTTTTCTTGTATGCAAACAAATGTGCTTTGGTGCATAAAAAGCGTCCCCCAAATTTTTTAAAAATATATCAATTGGTATAAAAGTTAATTAAAAAAACAATTTTAAAAAAATTTAACATCCTGTAGTTCAAAAACAAAGACGTTTAGGACATTATTTATGAAAAGTTTTTTCATATTGTTTATTGTAGCTCTTAAAGTTTGTCGGATAAGTTGTGAAACACCCTGTATAAAGTAAATGTAAGTTTTTATATTAAATTATTTTAAAATTAAATATTAATCTCAACTTACGTGTATGTATGTCGGGAAAAAGTACTTACTTTTTACCACGGGAAAAAAGTAATTTTATGAAAAGTCACATTTATGGTACCACTTAACCGAGATACAATATCAAATTTTTTCACGTCACAGGAAAAACCATTTATAAAATATCTACTTAAAAATAACCCTATATATTATACATTAAAAAATATAATAAAATCTTTAAAAGGAAAGTTCTTTAAAAATTTACATATTTACTTTTTGCGCCTGGATCCGACTTTAATTTTAAGTTTTTTTTTGAAAATTTTTAGAATATTCTTGTTACGCACATATTCTTTTTTTATTATTTTGGTTTAATATTTTTTAAATTATCTTCATCTAAGTTACGCGTACAAGCGTCTTTACTTAAACTAAGTCTTAAAGGAAATTTATAAATATTTTATTGTTGGACCACCGTTTTCATTGATGATGGGGCTGTTGTTAAAATAATAATAAAAAGATTAATATGCAATAAAGAACGTACTCGTAAAACTTTAGGGGCGGAATACAAATAACAAATTTGCGACAATAAACTAGTGCTTCACAATGCTTAAAATCAACTGTCATCTGATTTAAATTAGTCTTTTCATTTTGGAAAGTCATTATTTTTGTTGTTTTGAGGTGTTTATTAAACTTAAAGCCAGATGAATACCACATTTTTTTACAATTTAATTTAAAACGACTTACGCAACAAGCTACGAAGACAAATAAGCACTAGCTTCATTTTATATCAAGGACACTTCAAAATCCGACATTTTTAAAACCGCAGTTTTAACGATACCTAAATACTAGTAAAAAAGCCGAAAGTATTAACCAACTTTCATACCCTACATATGCCTCATAAAATACCTTAAGGTAGGAAATGTTAGGTCTATTTAATCTTAAACAACATTTTCTGAAAGCAAATTATAATCAGTTCAGTCACATTTAAGAATTATTATTGTAAATTTTATAAAAATTTTAAGGTTCAAGAACTTTTCAGTTATCACATGGATCCTATGGACAATGGTGAACTAATTCTCTGTAAGACAACAAAAGTTTTGTTTGTGCAAAGAAAAAAGTATGAATTTTTTTGGTTAATGGACAAAAGTTTTTATGAAAATTTAGTCATTACTTGTGTTAATGCCATTATTTAGGTAGTAGTTAAAGAAATAACTAAATTCTTGGAACCAATGGGATAAATTTAAAAGAATTATTTAAATTAAGTTTGTTACTTATACAGTGCTTGTCTGTAGTCAGGACCCCCCTTCTAACTTTTGAATTGTTTGGTAATTTTTCATGAAAATTTGAGGATTTTAGTAAAACAACATAAACTAAATTTTAGACAAAAATTACAGATATAAATGTCAAACTGACGGCTGGGCGCCATTTTGAAAAGAAAAATTAAATGGTAAGGGGTTTTGTGGCACATCATTTTGAAGTTCCTGACAAGTTCTTTGTAACCCCAGAATATAAAATTAAAACCTTTACCTTCCAAAAATGGCGGTACTTACTTACACGAATACCTGATTTGGATGGCCATATATTCAAAACTAATAAAGGTTTTTACAAAGATTAATACATTGTGGCATTTCTTAAAGGTCTTTTAGATATATTTTTAATGGTAATATAATATACAGAGTGCGTCATTAAAAAAATACTATTTGTCCTTCCCTGTATAGTAATACCAATATTACCAATAAATAAATCCCTAAGAGCTTTAAGAAAATATCATATTAGGTGTATCGAACTTTATTAAATTCAGAGATGTGGCCATCTAAATGAGGTATACAGGTAATTTTCAAAGTACCGCCATTTTGTAGTAGATAACGGTATTTACTTAATATTCTGGGGTTATAAAGTACTCGTCAGGAGCTTTAAAAAGATGTGCCACAAGACCCCATTTCCATTTAACTTCTTTTTTAAGATGGCGCCCAGCTGTCGAGTTTAACATTTATATCTGTCACTTCCTGTCAAAAATTTGGTTTTGGTTGTCTTACCAAAGTCCTCAAATTTTCGTAAAAAATATCCAACATTTCAAAAGTTAGTAGGGAGAGTTTAGACAAGCACTGTATTTTGTAAAAGTAAAATAAATCACCTGAGTTAACCTTGAACCATAATTTAATTTTATATTTAATTTTTGAATATTTTTAAAAACTGTAACTTTTTTGTTGTAAGAGCTATACTTAATTTTTTTATACCAAAAGTTGCGTCCTATTAAACTTTAAAAATTAAAACTGAAACGTGGCTCGCTGGTCTGGTATACATTCGGATCCAAGGTGGATGAAGAAGTGTGGGGGCAAGAATTTATGAACCAAAATGTAGTCTCGTAAAGCCCCTAGGAAAATAAGCAGAAGATGTAAAAAGGCTCGCTCCCGAAATATTTCCAACTTTGCAAAAGTTTGGGAATTGAGGGGATTAACATAACTAATGTCCCAAGCAGCAAGCTGAAGTCTTATTGACGTCTCTTTTAAGTCATTTTTGGTCAGCATAGACGTCATAAGATGACGACAAAATAACGGTAAATTGACCTCCCTAAGTCACAGACAAAAGACGTCCCGTTAATGACTTATTTAAGATGATGAAAAATTAACGCATATACTTGTTTTTTAAAAGCTAAAATGATACAATATTTTATTTGAAAATTGAATTAGAAAAAAACTCCTTACTGCTTGCAATTTCCTTGCACTGCAAGGTCGCATCTCTTGGGACACAGATTTTTACACTAGCCCAAGATATTTATTTCAAAGCTAATTGAGATTACCAACCGCAGACCAGTCTCGGTACGGTGTAGGCGATAAATGTTGAATAAACGTAGTAGTTTATTGTCGATTGCGCCATCTATCGGTAGAATTTTTTCCTATTTTAATTTTGTAAAATTATTAGTTTTATTTTTCTGTCATATGATATTTGGGTTGGATTTTACCACGAACCATATAATGTCACAAAATTTTTCTAAACATAACGTCATTAGATTTTTATAAGCTACTATGACGAAAAAATGACGTCGAAAAGACGTTACTTTAACGACGTCACAAACACGTCAATAAAATGACGTTAAAATGACTTTAAAATGACGTTAAAATGACGTCATAATTTTGGTCTGATGACGTCCTATGACCAAATATGACTTAAAAATGACGTCATAATGACGTCAGTTTGCTGCTTGGGGTAGGGTATCTACAAAAGATCTATTTAGGTTCATGTGGGAGAAGGCAAGCTTAAGCCAAACGATCCCATTCAAGGCAATACAATACAAGCTTTAAAAATAATGTATGTCTTGTAGATGCATAAATCAAAGTTATTTTATAAAATTAAATAGGAAAATAAGGACACTCTTTCCTCACACAAAAAGAGCTTGTCTAATTTGTACAACCTTAACATCCACTTGCGCGTACTGAAAGCTCAAGCCTAAAAAATTAAATCCCAATATGTAAAAACAACATGGTCTTATAAAAGCATATGTATAATAAATGTAAATAAATATTATTTCTAAGTAATACAAAATTAAGCCATTTAGGGGCAGAGCATATTATCAATCAAATTACTGTATCTAAACACTAAAAGATATAATACCCAAACTAAATATAGCGGTTGACAACGAAATTACTATCCAGCTATTTATTTTCTTTAGTGCAACTCTATAGTTTTCAAATTTAGGGACGTTATATTGTATCACTGAATGCCAATTTGAGATATGATAGTAATTATATATTACTACCGGTTTAACCGGAAGTACTATAAACTTTAATATTTTAAAGGAAACATCCTGTATTTTTTTTTAATTTCAATTCCACAGGTCATTTCTAATATAAAACCTAAAATATTTTCATAACCGACAGCTCAATATGCAGTTTTATGGGAAAACAAATAAACATCACAAGTATTTAAAACGCTTAAAATA
>JACEGR010007051.1:0-53676 GCA_014170235.1 Listronotus bonariensis
ATGTTAGGTGATGACGCAAAAACCACGACTTTTATTAATTCTGGAGTTACTAGGTTTGTAAATTAGGGTAACAAAATCCAATACATATTTTTAAAGTTAATAGAATGCGCTACAAAAAGGCCTCTTAACATTTTTTTAATAAATACACTCATACAAAAGTTATAAATAATGGTTTTTTATTTTTACAGAAGAATCAACAAATATTTGGGAATGGCCAGGCCAAGACTCTAAAACAGCCAAATTTTGGTGGATCTTTACATGGCCCATATCATTTACTCTATATGTTACCACTCCAAATCCAAGAAACCATCCAAGAATGTGCCCAATTACTTTTATACTGTGTGTATTTTGGATCGGAACAATATCTTATATTGTTGCTTGGCTTATAACAGTAATAGGTAAGGACTGACTAAAAAATAAAGACAATTTTAAAATGCGAAAATTAAGACGATTTTTACGGCTTTGTTTGTTAATGATTTATTTATTTTACCTCCAATAAAAAAATATATAATTTATGTCGACATCTTCTAGCTAAATCCCGTTAAACTTTAAAAAGTGTTAGGTATAGTAGCGTTTTTATGGGTATGAAAATGGCTATGGAAAAAGAAAGGTATTAAATTATAATAGAAAAATCTTAAATACAAGGTGGTCCCAAGAAACGCTTACGCTACTTAAATATAAAGATAATTTTAGTAAAAAAATAATAAAGTAACACAGTAATAAACTACTTATATGGTATTTTTATTTCTTAAAAATAATACTAGATAAATGCCTTTGCCCTTTCCTCTCTCTGCATGCACTCTTAAAGTATTTCGCGGAAATTGTCCATAACACGGTGTAACATGTCCTCAAGAATATTAACAATTTCTTCAATTATTATGTTTCTTTTAAACTCCTGAATGGTTCTTGGTATATTAATAAAAATATTTTACTTGAGGTAGCCCCACAAAAAATAATCGCAAGCTGAGAGGTCTGGCAAACTTGGAGGCCAGTTAATATTTCCTCGTCTAGACATAACATGTCGCAGAAATAATCTTTACAACTAATTTAATGCCGATCTTGTGATGTGTGAAATAGCACCATCCTGCTGAAATCATGCTTGATTGCTACGTGGAAATCTGTTAAAGTGGTGACTCAAAAATTGGTTAATCATACATCAATTTTAGGCCATTAACCAATTATAAAACGGTATTTACCAATCGGTTATGTTGATGTTTTATTTATGGATTATACTTCAAGTTTTCACCAATAATTATCACAGTTATAATTGGTTGAGCGAACAAAATTGATAATAAGTATTTTCGAAAATGTCTCTGAGCGGCAACATCACGGTCTCTTTGAGAAAAATGGACGACTTTTTCCAATCACGGTTGTTGTTTTAATAGTATGATTTAATTACAAAAGCACATTGTTACCCAGACCACCGCTTCATGGCATACAATGACAGATAATTTTAACAAACAATTTATAGCCCATTACAGATAGTTACGGATCAACAACAATATCAAACATTTCCGTTCCCGCAAACCACCTTGTATTTTAATTGATCAAAAAAAAAAGTTTAGGTTCTTTTACATTACCTAATTATTAAATTTTATGTCTAGGTGATACTTTGGAAATACCAGATTCTGTGATGGGGTTAACTTTTTTGGCTGCTGGAACCAGTGTACCCGAAGCAGTTTCCAGTGTTTTGGTTACGAATCAGGGTAAGAAACATTTCAATCAAAAGTTATTTTTATTGGCTTACAGTTTTAAAACAAAAATATCATGGGTATAGGCTATGTATAGACAACAATAGAGAAATTTTCAAAAATATTTGAGCAACTGTTTTCTTTAATGGTTTAATTTTTTTAAATATTTATTTTGTTCAATTTTGTTTGTTTTCCAAAAAATATTTGTAATTTTTTATTAAACGTGTCTTCTATTTTTAGAAACCCATATAAAGCCTTTGTATTAAATACTAAATTTAGAAAAATAATAGTGGTGGATAAAATAAAAAGAACAGTCTTTGTCAAAAAAAACAGTTCAATTGTTTAGGGCTAAATGACTCTAAAAGCAAATAAAAGAATAAATAATATGTACAAAATTGCGTTGGTTTTTTTATTTAGAGTACATCATGATATACGTCGTTGAAACGCTTATAAACAGGCCTTTTTAATAATGCCATAGCTAACTATGGTTTCAATTTTAAAAATGTAAGTTAATGTCTTAGCCCAAAAATGGACTACTACAATAAATATTGGAATAAACCCTCTCTATCTAAAATATAATTATCTAAAGGTTTTTTATTTACACTTTGTTCCCATTCCAATCCAATTGAATTGAGCTACAGGGTAAAATCAATTTTTAGAAAAAACGATTAATTCCCTAAATTATAAAAAAAAATTGTTGAACGTTCAGAAAGAAAATTAAATGATGGTGGCCGGTGAGAGACTATTTTTTAGACTATTTATTGTTTTTAATGTTTTTATACTCCTATAATACAAAAAAAACGCATTTAAAAATAAAAAATAGCTTTGCGCGTATGTGGTTCTCTGTACCCCTTAGTTTGCTTAGAAATTGATTTAGTAAATCCACATTTTATATTCTGCATATTTTGCAATTTTTATACAGTGGCGTTATACTGTATCAGCTTTTTTAAAAGATATGTTGGCCAATGATGCAAGAACAAAGCAAGCACTATTAGTCATCCCATTTGAAATGTTTACATGCCGGCATTCGTGTTAGGCCGTCCCCTTTCAACGCATTGCCTGTTTACATTTCTGACTGGCTAAAAGGTCGGGCCACATATAAGCGCACCGAGCCCGGATTCACGCTGATAGAGGAAAGTACGACAAATTAGTTCAAAAAATTCAAAAGCACTTTTCATATCCTCAAAATTATAAAAAGCATTTTTGTCAAGCTAAGTCTATTGTTATATTATGTGCATATGTACAGGGTGGGCAAAATTGGGCTTTTTTATGGGTTACCTCAGTTATTACTGGAGTTATTAAAAACCGATGTAGATGTTATAGGCTCGATTTTGGAGAAACTAAAAATGGCGTAGTTAAAATTTTAATAAAATAATTTATGTAAGAGATACAAGAAGAAATTTAAAAATTGACGTTTTTAATTTTACCCTATATATCCTTTAATACAAGCAATACCAAAAACCATTAAAAAAATTTTGTAGAACTTTTTACGTAGAATCTACAGAAAGTATTTAATTTTTTTAAACAGGGTTGTGTTAAAAAGTTACGATGCCAACTTGTTGTTTTTCTTATGGAACATGTATATTTTTTTACTAAATAATCACTACGATAAAAAGTTTACGGGCGTCACCTTTTATTTTAGTTTATTACGTATAAAAATTAAAAGTTAGTGATTAAAGGTTAGTTGTTGTAAACAAACAATACAAGAAAAAGTGATTTAATAAGTGTAAAATTTATTTTATTGTTACATCTTGTGAATAATGTGTCAGCAAAACTTAAGAATACATCGTTATTTTTTGTTTTATAAGTTGTTTTACTTAATAATTTGGAAAATTAAATAAACTATAAACATCACAAGTTCGATGCAATGTGACTAATTAAAAATGCATAGCAGCCGACGCGGCGTGATATACAACGGTTGGTCGGTGATGTTTGTTAACTTGTTAAAATGCTGTGCGGGGTATGTGGTTGGGCACAGAGCGGTGAGGCCCAAGGCATTTTATTACAACGGTATATTTTAAAACCGAGACACGGCCGTGCTACGGTGCAGGACTTGGTGTAGTTATATGTGGCCAAACCTTAAAACTGTGTTACCTTATTTATAAAGATTTATTTTATGATCAGGTGTAATTTAAAACGTGGCATAATTAACTCATATTACTTCTTCATAAAGAGCGCTTCATTTTTTATTTGTCCGAAAATATAGGTTATGTTTGTGACGTCGTCACCTTTTTGCAATAATTTTTTTATTTGACAAAATAAACCAATACTTGCATACCATAAAATAAAATCACTAAAAAAATAAAAAAATTGTATCTTACCCTTAATAACGATTTAAACGTAAATTCCCTGTAAAAAAATATCCTAATTCCTGTTTACAGGTTTTAAAATTCTCTGTAACTGCAGTACTAATAACTACTCAATTTAACTATAAACAGTAAAAACTAAACATATATAAAAGTCCAATGACTTAAAAGCAAAAAAACACCAAAACCTCAAAAAAAAACCTTCCAGTACGATTGTAAACAAAGAATTACGGGAAAAGATTACGTCACAAAATTACGCGAACATAGGCTTAAATGGGATCGAGCGGTCCTTATTAAAAAGTTTATTTTTCTTGCACCGCATTCCCTAAATTTCACCAGGGAAACGCACGGCCACGAGCTCGTTGCGGTTGTGTGAGGCGCGACCTTAATTCTGTATATATTTTTATATATTTTTTTAAACAAATACAAAGTGCTCTAGGTAGATAATAATAAGATGTGTACTACACAAATTATGGTAAAAGATAGTATTATACAGTGGCGTCAAATATAAATCTTTTTATTATTAATTTTACAAAAAAAAAGAAAGTTATTCTTTATAAAAAGTTCTGCATGGTCTGAAACCTAAAATATAATCATCAGATATCAAATTGTGTCATTCATCTACAAGGTTTGGCCAAAAATGTAATCTTTGCTTAAGAGTAAATTACCCATATTTTTGCTATTACTTCTAAATATGCAATGTTTTTTATTTCCAAGAAAAACATTTTTTTTGCGAAAATCGAGAAAATTTAAGTTTGTACATTAGTGCAATTATATATTCTTTTTGTTTTAATTACATTAAACTTAAAAAGATTATTTAAAATTGTTTATATATATATATTTTTTTTTTGATAAATTACATATTTAGAGATAATTTTTAATTCTAAACATCTTTTCTCACCAACAATTTATGATAGATTACTGATACAATTTGATATCTGATGGTTGCTTCTTAGGTTTTAGACTATAAAGAACTTTTTATTAAGTATATTTTTCTCTCGTAAAATCAACAATAAAAAAGTTTTTCATATGACACACTGTATATTTAATAATTGCCTAGAAAGTGAATGCAACTACGATTTTGACTAAATTTGGCATATGGGGGTTTTTTGGGATGGTGATCACGAATCTGAAAGAATTCTTTTTCGGAAGCGTTTTATTTCCGAAAAATCCATCATCAAAGTGGAAACTAATCCTATTTTTACTATACTTCTCCTTCTTTTTCACACAATTCTTGATTTAAAGCTAAATGTCCCACATATTTGATTTTAACCTTTTAAACCCCCGTTTTCTATGTATTTTACACCTTTTATCAAATAAACTGCGAAGGTTCCCTTTAAAAATGCAGCAAGCCATGCATACACTGCTCCAGAGCATCCACCATAACTTGCTATGATTGAACGTGAAGCTAAACAATGTAATTAAAAAGAAGTGATAAAACGTAGAAAATGGGATTTTAAAAGGTTCCATTTTAGCTTAAAATCAAGAAATGAAGTTACTTTGATTTTCAACTTTGATGATGGATATCTCGGGAACGAAACATCTCCGAAAAAAATATTTCAGTTTCGCGATCAGCACCCTAAACCCCCCATATGCCAAATTTCGTTAAAATCGGAGTTGCTCTCACTTTCTAGACAATAACCATATATAAATTTAAAAATTAAAAATAATAAAAATATTTGGGTGTTACAGAATGTTTAAAAAATTAAAGGACTGATTCTACTAACCAAATTATGAAAATAAGATTATATTAACATGGGTCCGGAAACGCAATGTTTCCCAGATACAGGTTTTTTTCTTAAATCGGTTTTTTATTAATGTCTTAAATATTCCTTATCCAATTTTAATGAAATTTTAAAATAATATTTGCTGCATAAGACGCCAATTTAGTTTTAACTTGATTAGGTTTATTCAGTCCAATGGCGCCTTAAGCAGTTGCATAAGAAATATTAAATTAGGCAAATTACAACATACAAAAAAATTTAAAGATGTTAAAAACCTGTAGTTGCTTGCCTAGTCTAAATAAAATATAAAATTTGCTCAAAAATCATTGTGAACATTTATTTGTCAACAATATTTGTTTAAGTATCGCTTGGGACGCCACTAGATTAAATTAATTTAATCTAGTTAAGTCTACATTAGTCTTTTAATACTAAAAATATCACTGTCAAATGTTATTAAAATTGGATAAGGAATATTTAAGATATTACTAAAACACCAATTAAAAAAAACTTTAACTTCCTTTATCTGGGAAACAATGCATTTTCGGATTCATGTTTCTATAAACTTTTTTCATATTTTTTATAGTAGAATCTGCCCCCAACGTTCTGTAACACCCTGTATACACCTGCAATCTGTTGCTTGAATGTTATATTTTAAATATCAAAATAGCCTATTTTAATAAGTATAAAACGTCATACCGCGTTGATTTTTTTAAATAACTGGCAACCTTTAAACCAAAAATTTAATTGTTTTATTTCAGGACATGGGTCAATGGGTATAAGCAGTTCCATTGGTTCAAATACTTTCGATATACTACTTTGTCTAGGTATTCCATGGTTTATTAAGTCAGCATTTTATCCTAAGGTGCCTGGACAACATTGGATAACTATTAATTCGCAAGGAATAAACTATAGTGCTGGTTGTTTACTTACCACACTTTTTCTTTTATATTCCAGTATATGGTGCAATAAGTTCAAGTAAGTTCTAATAAAATTATTTTAAAGAGTTGGGTCGTATTTGAATATTCAGTATTCTGAATAGTATTCAGAATACATTTTGCCGGTATTCAAATACATTTGTGTGTGTGGTATTCGGCAGAATACTTTTTAGTTAGTATTCGGGATTCTGTATTCGAATACTTTTGAAGTATTCGACGAATACTTTTTTGAGTATTCGAATACCGGCGTTCCGAGTATTCGAATACCGGAATGTGTAAGCAGTATTTAAATATCAAAATTGTCACGAGTAGAATACTAAAAGGGAACAAAAAGTAGGGAAAAATGAGGCAAGGACTTTTTTTGCTCTTCAAATTTTAAATAGCGGTTTTCTTTTTCTAGTATTCGAATACCGATTCCGGGTATTTGTGAATACCGAGTATTCAAATACTTTTTTCTTCCAAGTATTCAAATATTCGGTATTCGAATTCCGATTTTCAGTATTCGACCCAACTCTGTTACAGCATAGATTTTTTAACAAAAAACAAAAAATAAAATGCCATTAATGTTAAATTAAAACATATTCTTTAAATTATAAAAAAATATATAAAAAATCCAGGCTATACCGAGTGTCAACCAATTTGTTAAACAAGCCATATCTCCTAGAGTATTAGACATATTAAAACGAGACTTGGTATACGTAAATGGTATAAATACAGGAGAGTTTTGGCATAATTTTCACTTTCTAGTCACTTCCGGTTTAACCGGAAATGGCTGAACTTTGAATTGTTAAGTGCAAAACCCTGTATATATTATTCCTAAGACAATTTAAAATTGAAATTGAACTTTTAAGCCTACTAGACGCAATTTTAATATTACATGTAGGTGGCTTTGATTGGACGCCCATTAATCTAAGGACCCTAGGTGATGTTGGAAAAATACAGTTACAAAGTTTTAGTGACTAGTATGAAACATAGAAATAAAAGAAGTTGGCAAATTGACATTTTCGTGTTTAACTATTATTTTTCAAATGGCAACCCTTTTCAGATAAACACTTTTTAAAAAATGATTTTTCGACGAATCTAACAAGACCAACTATTTTCAGATTAAAAATAAAAATAAAGGATTATGGTCACCTAGATCCTAGATGTAATATTACAAATAGCTCTCAAAAAATCAAGTACGCATAAGAACTTGAAAGTGAGAAATGGCTTGTCTAGTCTAATAGATTCGTCGACACACGGTATGGTCACTTTTTTCAGTTTATCTAATTTTAATTAAATATTAAGATTTCTCGCCCAATTGAATTGCTTTATTACTATAAACTCTGGTCATAAATTTATTTGACAAATTAAACATATTTTTTTACTACTAACCTAAATTTTTTTTACTCCATTCCCCTAACGAGAATTATTACTTCTTACCCTAGGTAAATAATAATAATAATAAAAAATACCTAAGTCAACAATGGGACATTTCTAATATCAAAATTTCACACATACCAAATGTTTACCTAAATAAAGCTAATCTGATTAAAAACACGCTCCAGTCCACTTAATAAACATTTAACAAATTTTTAGAAAATTACTAATGCCAAAATTAAAATTGTTAATTTTTAAGGTAATTTATTTCAAATTCGATATTTCATTTTCTAGAGACCATCATCTTTTTTTATAACACAATTTTTTTATGCAGAGGGTTTCCCCAATGCAGTAAAAAAATTAAGGGCTTATTCATAAGCTAATTTCATAAAAAAGAATCCATTTAAACATGGGTCCGCAAATTTTTCTTTTTTAAGATGCAAGGTGTTAAACTTTAAAATTTCTAAATTACTTAATTTAGTAAAATTTGTTACATAAAATTAAACATTTTATTTAATTAGGTACATAGTTGTTGCTGCAAACAAAAATATAGATAAAAACTTATAGGGTTAGTCAGCTTTGAGAAACACCCGGTATAGGTACCACAGTATCCTGTTATCCCAGAATATTATATAAATGCAATTTTGGTTTGTTTTAGGTTAGACTGGAAAATTGGTTTAACCTGTCTTATGATGTATGTAGGATTCCTAGTGTTTGCTTCACTAGTTGAACTCAATGTGTTCTTCGAAGTTAACCTACCAACTTGTGGCAGATGATATTGACTGATACTTAAACTTCATATTTTTAGGACCCAAATAAGTTAAAATAGTTATATGTCATTGTTTCATAATGTACAAAATCATATTCATATCTTTAGAACTTAAATAAAAGTTCATTTCGTTTTTCGTTTTTAAGAGATAATTGTTTTTATACCGGACACGACGTATGCCTTTGGAATACCGGGTGCCCACAAGATCACTTTCCGGCTGCCATTTCTTTATTCCTTTATCGATACTCACGAAATTTAGTAGGTTTGTTAGACTAACGAAAAGTCATTTTTACGTGTATACGATTAGCTTTTACGACTTCCGGTTTTACCGGAAATGACTTTTGATTTTTAAATGAGACACCCTGTATAATTTTTTGTTTTTTGGATTCTTCGGATCATTTTTAGTAGGAATACAATATTTGTAAAACAAATTTTGATAAAATTTTATTTTTAAATTAAATTTTTATTTTACATCTTGAGTGCCATGATCATTTTAAATTACTCCTTATGCTTTACTTATTTTCAGAAAAATACGAAATCGATTTTATATTTTTAAACTTTTTTACTAGGGGGCTCTAAACTTTACTTTTTACTTTTTTTTGCTCTACTTTAAAAACCAAAATAGGTCCATATCACTTTCATAATATTAGCGGATTATAAGCGGATCCAACGATGTAAAACACTAAGAAACTTTACTTCATTTTCTTTTAAAAAACAACTTTTATTATGTAGTTAAATGATCTTTTTATACTGAATGGGTTTGACTTCGTAATTTATTGTAGTTACCATAAAAACAGAAACTAATAGAAAATGTTGTAAAAACAATTGCTTGTGTTCATTTAAAAGTTTAAAAAATAAAAACATTAGTTTGAGTTCATGTATTTCCTACAATGTTAAAATAATTTTAGGTTAAATTTGGTATTAACAATAAAAAATTAACCAGAACCAAATTTAACTTAAAATTATTTTAACATCGTGTGAGGTACAAAAACACAAAATTATATTTTTATTTTTTAAACTTTTAAGGGAACACAAGCAACTGTTTTTAGAACAAATTCTATTGATTTCTGTTTTCAGGGCAACTACGATAAATTGCGACGTATGCCATTCAGTACAATTCAGTATCAAAAAGATCATTTACTTACATATTAATTGTTGTATTAAAAAAAAGAAAGTAAAGTGTCGTAGTGTTTTACATCGTTGGATTCGCTTTAAAATACTGCATTTAGAAATATTATAAAAGTGATACGGTCCTATTTTGATTTTTAAGCTAGGGTAAAAAAACTAAAACAAATAAAGTTTGAATAGATAAAACCGATTTTGTATTTTTCTAAAATTAAGTAAAGTATGAGGAATAATATAGAATGATCATGGCACTCTAGATGTAAAATTAAAATTATATTTAAAAATAACATTTGACCAAAATTTGTTTTAAAAATATTGTATTCCGACTAAAAATGGTCTGGAGAATCCGAAAAACAAAAATGTACAGGATATCCCATTTAAAAATCAAAAGTTCCAGTATTTGCCGGTAAAACCGGAAATCGTTAAAACCTATTATATACACGTAAAAATGACTCTTCGTTAGTCTACCAACCCTACCGAATTTAGTCAGTATCGACAAGGAAATAAAAAATGGCAGCCGGAAAATCCGGAAAATGATCTCGTGGGCACCCGGTATACTGAGTTTCAAAATATCCATAAAAATATCACAACCTAGAATTTGTTTAAGAATAACATAAACAATAACAAATAAAGAAAGTCTTACCATTGCCAAATTATGTTTGTAACCATTTTTGTTAAGTTATATTTTTTAACCTATTTTAATACCTAAAAGAAATTTCGGATTTGGTTTTAACATAAAATATTATTTAGTAATTATTAAGATGTTTGTTATACTGGAGATGGAAAGCAAATGGAAATACTAGTTTTACAATTGATATGAATTACAAAAGTATTATAAAATACATTTTTAGGGTTAAAGGTGTTTTAAAAACTAAACTAATTTTAGTATCCAGGGTGTCTAAAAGGATATTAATTAAAAGGGCTGGTAAAAAAACTTATAAGCATCCACAAAAATAATAAAAATTGACAATATTCGAGATATTCGTCCTTTAAAAAAATTTCACAACGTTAAATCACCCATGGCGATTATTATTAACGCTTCTGCTATTGCAGAAAAAGCAATAGTTTTTATAACTAATGACTTTTTGGCATATCAAAAGAAAAAAGTTATCAAGTATAGTTTGGTATATTCGTGGGCAAACTGTAGATTTTTAGAAAGAACTTTTAGTTTAATGTTGGTTTGAAACCAAAATCTGAAAATAATAATTTCTAATCTTGAATATTATTAGAGATAGAAATTTGCGGTTCTTGCGAAGTGTTGCTACTTTTTGATGAAACGAAAGTTGACACTAAAAGATTTTTATGACCCTCTTTGTTTTTGACATACAGGCCGAAATTATTATTTTATAATTTTTTGACCCCCTCGTATTTTAAAGGTAAAAACTGATATTATGTTGTTATTATATACATGGTGTTCCATAAAAAAATCATTTGTTTTGTTCATATCTCGATAAATATAAAATTAATAAAAAAATCTTATTACACTACTAGATTCTACTTAAAATTATCTACTTATAAATTATAATACCAGTTTTTACCTTTTTTTTGCAAGTTAAAATACTGGACTTGAATATTGAAAAAATAATAAAATATAATAAATAAAGGAGTCCATGAAAAATGTTTTAGTGTCATCTTTCGTTTTATAAAAAGTAGCAAAACTTGCGAAAATCGCAAGCCCTTATATCTAATAATAATCAAGATACCCTGCTGTTGCAATGAAATCCGTACATATGTGGATGTAACAAATGTGTAAACTTCTTATAGAGATTTTATTATAGAAATTTTCTTATAATGAAGTATTAGTTAATTAACAAATTTCAATATATATTCAACTTGTTTCCATATTGCCTGTAAAAAATATAATTTAATTTTGTTATAAATAAAGAAGTTAAAATTATAGTTTGTGTTTTATTATTCCAACGTAAAGATAAATTTTGGGAATTTTTATTTTATTTTAGATCCGTATAAACATAAGCAAGTTTTATTTTAGGTTTTAGTTTCTTCATCAAAAATATAAACACTTTTTTTTAATCAAACTGACTTAAAAAAATAAATAAAACTTACTTAAAAGTTAAAAAAATAAATAAATAAACAACAGGAAGCCGGGTATTAACATATCGTAAGTGTAATTCGCAAAGTACGTAACTCTATTTTTACAAATTTTACAGGAGCATATTTTAAAGCAAAACTTTATAGTGATTTGTGGTAGCATAGAGTGTGTCCCAAATTGGGCCTACATGTATTGGTAACTCGAGAATCATTAGAGCTGCAGTGTTGGTTAAATTACGAAAGTTTTAGACAATTTAATTGAAAAATTAAGTCTGCTTTCAGATTAATATACTATGCAGAACATGCATACGAAGAACAATTTTCTGAGTTGGCAACAACCTAACCAAATATATTTTAGATTCTTAGTTACGAACTTGTTAGCCTTTGGATTTTGTAAACCAAATCCCGAAACTTATACAAAAAAATATTAAAGCAAGAGGGGTGATTATAATGGAAAACGTTAGAGATGATCCCACAACATCGGTTAGAAAATGGAAGAACAGACAACAATTTCTAAGTCATCTGTGCATAGGTCTTTTAAAAACACCGTTTTTATCCATATATAAACCACGTATTTTTCAGGGTCTTCAGGGGAATGATTTTAATATACGAATTACCTTTAGTCAGTGGTTTATTACTAAATGTCAATAGATACCCAATTTCCAATCCATAGTTCTCTGACAGACGAAAACCCGGTAACAAATTGTGGAATTTTTAATAGGCACAATTATCACTTCTGGGATACAGAAAATCTACATAATTTAAAAAAAGACGGCGACATAGGTAATTTAAAATGCACCTTTTTTAATTTACGTCTCACAATTAGATAAAACATTTTTTTTTCTTGATTTAGACAACCGTTTAATTGATCATTTATTTTTGAAAAACTCTGAATAAAGTTAGGCTTTGCTACTCCATAAGAACAGATTTTACCGGCCATTAGAAAACAGTTCCGCCAAATGAAATGAATAATTTGTGGTTCCAGCAAGACGAACGTCCATAGGACAGTGCCAGGGAGGTGATGGAGGTCCTTAGAAATACCATTAATGACAACATAATTCTAATAATGGGCCAATTGCTTGGCCAGCTAGATCACCGGACATTACACTCTGATTTACCTATGGGGACACGCAAAAATGAGATGTACGAATTTTCTCCGCCCGAAACTGGAACTAGAACACAGGGTACGGGATGTGTTTGCTTCCATCCCGCAAGGTGTTGGAAAAATGCGAAAAATGTATGGAAAATGGAGGAAGACATGTACTGGGATTTTATTTTCTTGTTTCCTGATACATTTCTTTACAGCTGTGTTTAATATTAGGAAGTATTAATTTTTGCAAAAAGCATAATAGTTTTTGTAAAAGTTTTGAATTTCGCTCTCACAAAAGATCCATGGAGTAACAAGTTTATGACTAAGAATCTTAAATGTCTATGCTTAGGTTGATGCCGCTCCGGATGCGAATCATTTGTTTTTACAAAACGGGCCATTACGCAGTCTAGTCTAAGCCCACTATCAAATAAACAAAAATTGTCGTTTTTAGAGCTTAAGCAATCTGAAAATCTAGACTTGTGATACATCAATGAAAAACTCTTGAAGAGCTCTTTTCAAAAATGTTAAAATCCAATATGGCGTCCGTACAAAAACCCAAAGTTTGGGTAAATATCTCAAAAACAAATAAAGTTAGAAATATATTTTTACTTAAATAAAATTCTTCTTAAAAAAGTGTTTTAATAATGTATTAATCTTAAAACTGTAAAATTGGTAGTTTGCAAGCTACAGGCAAAAGCTAAAAATGCACCATTTTGGTTTTTCTTAATTATCTCAAAAACCATAAAAGATAAAGTAAATCTGAAAGCCGACCTAATTTTGCAAATAAATTGTCTAAAACTTTTCCAATTTAATCAACACTGTACCTTTAATGGTTTCCGAGTTAACAATACATGTAGGCCCAATTTGGGATACACTGTATAGTAACAAAATAATTTAATTTTTTAAAAAACTTATTGAAAATTAATTATTTAAGTTGAATTTGTTATATTTTGACATTTTATATGATTAAAAGGAGTTAAGTATAGTTTTCTGATGATCTGAATTATATAGACTTAAGCACTTTGCAAATTACAGTGACGATCTGGTATTAAAGTATAAAAAGCTTTTGCTAATTTAGTTATTATACCGGGTGATGCATCGCCGGGCGGGATATAGGAAATCCCATGTAATTTTTAATGGGGTCAATCATTGGCTGCCCTAATTATTTTAGAGAAAAATTCTATTGAAGTTTATTGAAGAGCATGCAAATCTACGTACATGGTAAAAACTTTAAATTTTTCGGTTAACCCATTATTTGCTAGTTAGATGCTAATTTATTTTTTAAAATTGTTACATTATTATCGAACAGTTTAAAGTTGTATTTATACAAACGAATTAAGTTAAGTTAAACTAAACTAGAGTAACAAATTTTAAGAACTTATGTTTACATGCTTCAATAAATTATTAATATTATTACAATAATTAATATGTTGGAAATAAACTTAAGATTTAAGAAAATTTTTAAATATTCCTCCATTGCCTGCTAGACAATAACCCAGACGTTCATAAAATTGTCTTCTTACATTGGCTAACTGGTAAATTGAAATTTTATTGCATTCTGCAGAAATAGCATTTTTTAACTCATCTAGATTAGAGTAATTTTTATCCTTGTATATCATGCTTTTTAAATGGCCTCAGAGGAAGAGGTCATTTGGCGAAATATCAGGATACCCCGGCTGGCCAATTTATGGTGTGATGTAGGCCTATAACATCCAGGGTATTATGTGCCGGGCAGCCATCCATTTGGTACCAAATTTCCTGATTTTCCCTGGATACACCATTTAAAGCGGGTAAAATTAGTTCTTTGAGTAGTTCCAAACAAAATTCTGCATTCAAATTTTGATTAAGAAAAACTGGTCCAATAATATTTTGTCCGACAATCCCCGCCCAAACATTTACTTTCTGTGGATATTGCGCCCTCGTTTCGACAAATCTGTGTTGGTTTTCTTTGCTCCAGTATCGGTAATTTTGATGATTGGGTTCATTGTTTAACGTAAATGTGCACTCATCAGTAAAACAAATATTTTTAAAAATTCCCTGTCCTTGTTTGCCCTTTCCATTATGTCAAAACAAAATTCCTGCCATCGTATTTCATTCCCATCCCTTAGCTTTTGATGTCTTTCATATTTGTATGAAATGTATTTATGCCTTTTCAAAATCTGGAGCACTGTTGATTGATCTTTTCCTGTGTTATCCTAAAGTTTCCTTGTACTCACCTTCCCTTCATTTTCTTCCACGTACAATAAAATTTCCAAGTCTCTATCATCTCTTACATTTTCTTTTCTTTAATACTCCCTAGCTTCACATCTGCAGTTATTTATCACTGTGCTATTGGTCTTAAATTTTTTGATAGTCCTATTGACTGTTGATTTTCCGGGTATCAGTCTATTCGGATACTGAGCAGCGAACATGTCTGACACCTTTTGGTAACTATTTCCTTGATAGTACCATTTAATCATCAATAATTTTTCTTCAGTAGTATAACTCATGGTTAATCTTTTTGCTTTACGATTTTTTGATAATAATAAAAGCACTAAATTTCAAAATGGCAACGTTATGTCACGCTAACTGGTATTTTTATTGTTGTTCATAAATATGAGGCGATAATAATGTAACAATTCTTAAAAATATATATAAGTATCTAACTAGCAAACGGGTTAACCGAAAAATCCAAAGTTTTTCTATGGACGTAGATTTGCATGCGCTTCAATAAACTTCAATAGAATTCTTCTCTATAAAATAATTAGGGGAGCCAATAATTGACCCCATAAAAATTACATGGAATTTCCTATGTCCCGCCCGGCGATGCATCACCCGGTATATATATATATATATATATATATATATATATATATATATATATATATATATATATATATATATATATATAAATATATATAATAAATAAGCAAAAGCTTTTTATACTTTAATACCAGATCGTCACTGTAATTTGCAAACTGCTTAACTCCATATAATTCAGATCATCAGAAAACTATACTTAACTCTTATATATAAATTGGCAGGAATAGAAACACAATAATATTAAGTCATAATAAAGTTAATACAAGCAATTGATTACAATAATAATAAAAAGGGTATACCATTTAAAATTTTAAAATTTCCAAACCCACAGAAAAAAACTATAAACTTGGCAACCTTGCAAATACAATTTTTAAATTCCTCATGTTCAGTTACCCCTTGGTACAAAATTTGGTGCACTTATATTTAACGGTTGCTGAGATAATCCACCGTTCCCGCTTTTTCTACCAACCCTGTAGAATTCTAGACTTTACAATTATGTCTCATATTTTTATGAAGAGTATGTAGGGTAGAGAAGAGGAATACCATCTAAATGTATTAAACAGTGTCCATCGGAAAGGAGCAACTTAAGCGTCACAGTAGCAAGTGAAAAGGTTTTAACCAAGGGTTATAAAAAAACGAATTATTAGAGTAATATACAAAATGAAAAAGGAAAGATTAATACAAAATAAAAAAGGGAAAGCAATACTAAAATATTTTTACTTGCTACTTTGGCGCCACTTTAAGTTGCTTTCTTTCGTTGGACACTTTTTTAACTTGTCAGTCATAAAATATGGTACTTCCTCTACCCTCCATATACTGTGTGTCCCAGGATAAATGTTATAGAGGACAAATGCCCAAAAATTTTGGTATTTTTAAACGCCCTTCTGGGAAAACTGGTCGCATGGTGCAAAACTAATAAATGAAAAATTTTACTTCAATTGGTAATATACAGGGCGAGTTATAACTAAAAATATAAAAACTGACCAAGAGTAAAGTACCTTATTTTTAAAAATGGGACAAAATTGTATAAGGAATTTGTAGAGAATTCACACTCTTATGTTAAAATTTAAAGTTACAGATTTAAAGTAAAAAAAAAATATTTTGTCAAGTTTTTACATTATGCATTAACAGTTTTTGAAATACTTGGCTTATAAGTAAATGAGTTTTAAAAAAATATTTAAAATTATTAAATTTTTTTTTTAAGTTTTTCCTTTTGGCCCTTTATATAAGTTGTAATGCGAATGTAAAAATTTATTTTTTTTTTCTCGTTTTAACTTCAAATTTTGACATAAGATTCAATTCTCTACAACATTTACTTATACTATATATTGTTCTGGTTAGTTACAGAACTCGTCGGAAGAATATTTCTTAATTTGATCACTGTACTGTCACAAGCAATTTACTGATTATAGGTGTCTTGGTGGGTCTGGTACATTTTTTAACAATATTGTCTAACAATATTCGGTTATTACTGTTTTTATAGAAATCTACTTTTACAGTTCCTATACTTGCAAGTGATCAAGAACATTTGATCGCGACAGATGCCATTTGAAATATTAATAAACATTCAGAATAAAGTTAACCACATAGGTTTAAAAAAGAATGTTATCATTTTCACTTCCTCACTTTGTTTAATTATCATGTCTCGAAAGAATACCAATTAGTTATTGACATAAGTGTATTCTTTCGAGACATGATCTGTTTCACTTCCTAAGTTCCTTCATCAAAAGTGATTATGATCATTTGATCGTACGTGATGTCATTTAAAAATATTAATAACATTCAAAATGAAGTTAGCCTAAAGTGATCACACAGTCCTGATTTTATGGGACAGTCCTGCTTTTCCCTCCGATTCTAGAAAATGTCCCAATTTTGAAAAATGTCCGGCGTGTGGTGGATCGCGTGTAATGAGGGGCTTTGGAGGTGAGGACGTTTTTTTTTTTGCTTTTCAAAAAACTTGGGGGATAAAACATAATGATCCATTAAAGCATTGTCAAAAGTAAGGACCTTTTTTTTAAATTTAAACATTTTTGGGCCAAAAAACAAAAAAAAATTATCTTATATCACTTGTCCCACTCCAAGACACAAAAATCTGGTTAGCCACATAAGTTTCAAAATAATATTATCAGTTTCACTTCCTTCACTTTGTTTACTGAACATGTCTCGAAAGAATACCACTATAATTTGTTTATAATATGATCATATCATGTCAGGACGCCAGATTTAATTTACCAAAATTTTAAAATAATTTTTGAACACATGGTAAAAAATAGAAAAATGGGATTTTAAGAGCTGGAAATAAAATATAGAGAGCCAATTTAGCAGAAAGCTTAAGAATTTCGTTCATAAAGAAGGGGAAATATGATAAATTTGGGTTAGTTTTCTATTCAAGTTTGATGATGAATGTCTCGAGAATCAAACGTTGTTGACTAAAAATTCTTTTAGATTGGTAATCAGCGCCCCAAAAACCTCTGTTTGCCAAAAATCATTAAAATCGGCGTGGTGTTCGATAAGTATACAATTACCCAAACTAATTTTGACGAATATTATAAATACTGATATTAAATTATAGAAATTTTTCCGAAAAATAAAATTGTGTCTTCCACCACCTTCTAGATGTTTTGAATTGTACTATTCATACATCTAGAAGGCCATGGTGTCTTCTTATTAGGTACAGTGTGTCATTTACTTTACGGTTTATTTTTGATTAATTTAAAGACAGTGACAAGTGACAATATTTTTTAACCATTAATAAGTATGGCAGGAAATTACGGCAAATACATAGATCGGTCGCCAATTATATGCCCGGTAAATAAAATGTACTTTTATTTTTATTTTCATCATAAACAAACGTACGTTTTAGGCTGGAAAGATTTCTGGAGATCACAACGAAACTGTTGCTTTAAATTTTAAACAATATAAAACTGTTGATCACATAGAGGCATTAAAACATGATGCCAAGATATGGAAAGAAGATGAATTTATTCCACCCAGAAAATTACCTCCCATACAAAATGCTGCATTTAAAGGAACTAACACAGAGGTAAAATAATAAAGATGTAACGGATAGCGTAAATAAAAAAGCTACTCGAATTCTTTCAAGCATGGGTGACCAATTGGACCCTAGTCCCGGACTAGGGTCCAGTTGGTCACCCATGGTCTAAGCAGTTAATTAGCAGAAACCCTACTCGAATATAGCTCCAGTCGCGACGTTTTAAAGAAGGATTTTTTTATCGTTTATAAAGCAAAAAAGTTTAAAATTCTACTTTAGTATAACGCATTGACACAAGTGTATGTATCTACTTTTATAATCGCGGTTTTCTACGGGCAGCTCATACGGGCTATTTACGCGTCATTTTTCTAGCCTACAATTTCGAAAAAAATTTGTACTTTCATTTTTTGAAGACATCAACAAAATGAGTTGCCTGAAGAAATATCAATACTTAAATGATCTTAGTGCATCCGACCAACCGAATTAACCTGTATAATTAAAGCGATATCAATGACATTACAGTTTAACATGCCTATTAAGCAAACAGAGCTTGATAATTAAAATAATTTAATCCAAAAAATAAATCGTCAGTATATTTGCCTTGGAAAAGTTCTACAAAATGATAAAAGTACGAGTAGCTAATATTCCATACTTAAGTACGGGCGCTGATCACGAAACGGAAACGTTTCGTTTTTGAGATATCTACTATAAAAGTTAAAAATCAAACTAACTTCATTTTAACTGTATTATTTCCTTTTTTAACACAATGCCTAATATAACACTAAATCAGCATGCATCATTTTAAAAAACACCTTAATTTAAAATGAAGCTCTTAAATTAATATAAAATGGAATAAAATTAATAAAAAACTAAATTATAAAAAGGTTTTTTGATGGTTAGTAAAATATTATGTGCTAATTTAGTGTTATATCAAACATTTTGTGCAAAAATAAGGGAAAATGTAGCGAAAACGTAGTTAGTTCGGTTTTTAACTTTAATTATGGATATCTCAAAAGCAATACGTTTCCGGCTAAAAAAGGACATTCAGGGTTGGTTAAATTAGTACAAAGATGCGGATTTTAATACTTGACAATATTACGTTTTAAAACTGTAAAAATTTCACTTGTTTCGGAGTTATCCGAAAAAAAACGAAATTATGTAAAAAAATTGATTTTTTATTTGAGGAGATATTTTGAAAAAATGTCACATTGTCATTGCCACTTTTTTCTAACTACAAAATACCATTTTTAATTAAAGGATTTGAGGTTTTGTTTTCGAGCCACCATCACCACACTGTGTTTTTTTATGGTGAAAACAATTTGTTTTAAACTTAATAAACTCTTATTTTCATTCTAAATTCAACAACTAATTACACTTCGCATTTATGCATTTCTTTTTCAGATAACTTTAACCAGAACTAACCGGAGCTGCTCTAAATTTTTAAAATTTTAAAGCGGAATCTGCGCAATTTTTTTCCAAATTAACCAGCTCTGATCTCTTACCTTTTCCAAGATCCTAATGGTGCGTGACGCACCATTAAGGTCTCCAGCCTCGAGTTTGTAAAACAGTCGTAATATTATATTATATAATATGAATTATTTTCCTTTTACTTTTCCTGCTCACTTTTACGGTAGTGAGTAGAAAATTGTGAGGGAAGTTGTAAGTTATTGAAGTAAAATAAGCGGCAGTAATCAGTGAAATGGGCGGCAGCATTGGATCAAAAAAAGGCGCAAATTTAAATACAATGTCTTGTCACAGAAGGTATGAACATCCTGTAATGTAAGTGTTCTGGAAATTCGATAATATGGTTTAAAATGTTTGCAAGATGCCTAAAGGCGGATTTCCACCAAACGCACTCACTCGCGACTAGTTTCAGTAAAAAAAAACAAAAAACTTGTTGTAGTTTTGAAAACAAACTCGAATTTCAACAAAAAACAAAAAAAAATAGTCTGTCGCGTGTTTTGTTTTAAAGTGTTTTCTTTCGTTTCCACTACACGAACAGGTTTCATTATGCGTTCTCGACGTTTTTTTAATGACGTGCGCGAAACACTGGCGTGGATAAGGGGGAGGAGGGGGTAATTACCCCCCTCAGGAATGTTTTCCTGAAGTCCTTGCTTGTTTCTTTAAGATTATAAGGTTATACTTATAAGTGTAATTATCAATCAATATTATTAATCAAAAGATGGGCTAAATGAATGAAACAACTTTATGTTTTTAAGCATGCCATCAACAACGGCAACAATGGAACATTCATTCAGCACACAGTAAACGGCCAGACTGAAGAGCTGGCGAGCGACAAGAGAGCGAGGGTTTTGAAAACTCGCTCGCTCGCTTATCGCTTGGGCGCTCTTCAGTCTGGCCGTTCCCTTAAGGTGGGTCCAGACTTGAACATTTCAGCCCGAACGAACAGAACGAACTAAGCGTGCAGGAAAAACAGAACGAACTGTCCAAACAAAATATCTTTGCATTCCCGCGAATATACATGATAATAAAAGATCAATTTGTTCTGAAGTATTTGTAGTGTGGGTATTTGCTCTTATGGTTTTTCCACAAAAAGGAGATAATTGCTTGTAGGCGACATACATTCTGAGAAAGTAGTAGCTATTATCGCTTTTTTATTATTTGTAAAATGGCCAAAAAGAAGAAAAACAGAGAAGCCAATGGGTACGAAGATTGTATCGACATCGTACCACTCCATTTCAAGTTATATTGTACCTAACCTTAATTTACCTCCACACAACACAAAAGACCTGGACGCAGGTCCCGACTCTGAAAATTCTGCTCTGCGCGCTCAGTTCGTTCTGTTTGTTTGGGCTAAAATGTTCAGGTCTGGACCAAGACAAAATTGCCTTTATTTTTAATAATTCAGCAAAATGTCAAATAAAATCGTTTTTAGAATTAATTGAGGATCCCATATATGAAACTTTACATAAAATAAACCATTTTTTTAGTGTTATATTTTTAAATCATGTTTTACACCTTTTTAGATAATTTACCTAGTTTTAATACAACAAAATAATTATGTCAAAGTTTCTCAATATATTATTTAAATAAAAAAATGTAAAATCGGGTAAATTGCGTAAAAAAGGTGTAAAACATGATTAAAACAATACGAGCCCCGTCTCAGTGAAGTTGGCCCAACCAGCTCAAATATGTAATTATGTGAGGTTCCTTTTTTGTTTCCTCTAGGAATGTCCCAAAAACTTAAACTATTAAAACCTGTTAAAAGGTTAAAATTGCACTAAAAAAAATAGCCTTAACTGTAGGCTTAATTTGATGATTTAAACCATCATAAATGTGGTTGTATTAGCACCACTTTTTCTAGGATATGATTTGGACCACCCTGTAGATACCTTGCGGTACTGCAAACTTTAAAGGTAATTCTATCTTTTATATTTTGAATCAACTAAACCATATATCGATCTTCTATCTATGTTTAAAAAAATATATTTCATATAATGTGTTTTTTATATCATCCAGTGACGTCACTTTGGAAAGCCCTGAATCCAAAATATTACCTGTGACACCCAAAATTTTTATGAAAATATTACCAGTAGGAATGGGACTCTAACATACTACAATATTAAAGAATTTGACCGATAGCGGTTTTCAATGCAAATGCTGCGGAATTCTTTACAAATATATATTTATATCAGTTGGGCGAACTGCACTGAGACGGGGAACGTATAATATCAACTTTTTTTTATTTATTTTATGTGAAATTTTACATATCGGATCCTTATTTAACTCTAAAAACCATTTTATTTGACATTTTGCTAAATTATTAAAAATAAAGGCAGTTTCGTCATAGTCAATTTTCACATTTTTGTAGTTTTTGGGGCCCCTGTACAAAACAAAACAAATTTTTCACCGTGAATCTTGCGAAAGCAACTACCATACTCGACTTTCTTAAACATTTAAATTTTTGATCCACTTGTCCTATTGTAAAGTCCATCCGTGGACATACTGTATACCGTTAATATTCGATATTTTAATAAATATCGTGATATTTATGATCCCTAAAATATACAGGGTGTTGATTAAGAAAAAGCCCAAGTTGGTTAATTTTCTCAAACACTGTCCAACATAGAAATCAACTAATTACACCACGATATTTTACGGAAAAAATACACATTTACCTCTTTAAAGTTGTCTCATAGTTTTAATAGCCAAACGAGTTAAAGAAAGTTGTAAAAATGGGCAAAATCTGAAACTCACCCTGTAGCTCCGAGATAGATCGATATAGCCATGATTTGTTTTCCTACAGTTGTTAAAAAAATGAGGGTCCTATATTGGAATTGATATTTCATACGGTTTTCGAGACCCTGTAAAACCATCAATAATGAAACACCCTGTACTTAAACGCTGTCTACTGCTGTATATCGGATTATTGCAGGCGATGTTCTTTTGTGTTATTTTATAAGTAGATCATGAGAAAAAACCTTATTAGTTTAAAAGATCTTTTCTTATACAATATCCTCAACTTAGGATTGTTATATCGGGTGTTATTCCTTAGATCAGAGAAGTTTTGGCTCCTCCAGTTCAAACAAGATATCAGCAATTAATAAGTGATTTAAAAGATACCCCATATACATCTTACTGGAATGAACAATTGGGAAAAGTTAGAGATCCTGTTCCGGGTTACCCATGGGGATGAATCCTTTAGAGATAACTTTTGGAAAACCATCAGAAAGAGGTAATTTTTATTGTAATAAATTTTATTTATAATGTATACCTAATACAAAATATATTTTAACCTATTAACAATTTAAAATTGCAATAATCAAAAATAGAAAACACCTACCGGGTGACACAAGATGTTGTTATCCCCTTTTCCATTTGTTTAGATTTTAAGAAAGACCAATAAAAATTTGACAATATTATAGCATAAATTTACATTTTAGGTCATTATCACAACCCCAAAATCACTTCCGGTTTAACCGAAAGCACCATAAACTTTTTATGTTAAACTTAGGGGCCTACTTTTTTATATTTTTATTCATACATATAATGTGTCCGAGGATAGGTTTTACCAACGAACAAATGGACCAAAAATTTTGGAATTTATAACCGTTCTTTTGGAAAAACTGGTCGCCTGGTCCAAAACTAAAAATACCAAATTTTACTCCAATTGGTATTATACCGGGCGAGTTATAACTAAAAATATGAAAAATGGCCAGGAGCTAACTACATTTATTTTTAAAAATGAAACAAAATTCCATAAGTAAATGTAACGAATTGAATTTTACGTCAAAATTTGAAGTTAAAGCATAATAGTAAAAAAATTAATTGTCAACTTTTACATTGCGCATTTATAATGGGCAAGAGGGAGCAAAATTTAAAAGAAAATTTGATAATTTTATTTTTTTTTTTTGTAATTCGATGCCTTAAGCCAAGTATTTTAAAAATTGATCATGCATAATGTAAAAAATTGAAAATAATATGTTTTTAACTTTAATTCTGTAATTTAAATTTTGACATAAAATTTAATTTTCTACAACATTTCCATATACAATTTTTTCCTATTTTTAAAAATAAAGGTACTTTACTTTTGGTCATTTTTTTTACGTTTGGTTATAACTCGCCCTGATATTATTAATTGGAGTAAAATTTTGTATTTATCAGTTTTGGACCGTGCTACCAGTTTTCCCAAAAGGACGTTTAAAAATTAGAAAATTTTTGGTCCATTTGTTCTCTTGTAACACCTATCCTGGGATACACTGCAATGTATACAGTGTGTCCTGCTTTTTATGAATATACCCTGATATCTCAGTTATAAATAATGCGATTTTCTTCAAATTTTGGTGGTAATTGTATGTTAGAAAAATGAAGTATTTGGCTTATTGAAAACTTTTATTAGCATCGCCAAAAACCCATTATTCATATGTGAAAAATGTCAACCGCCAATTTTTTCTTATATAATTTTTCCAAAAAGCCTTTTTTCACCTTTTCCAACACCACACGCCCATGGTAAATAAAAATTTTTACTATATAAAATACTTTTTGACATTAGAATTGGCGTGCGGTGTTTGGGGATGTAGAAAAAAATGAAAAAATCGCATTATTCATAAATGAGATGAATTTAATTGATTAAACTATTCAACAATTTTTGAGCAAGATTTTTTTGCGGAAAATGGTTGACTGTACAATAATTTAATAAAAACACGAGACCGCGGAGCGTCTAAGGTTGTTTACTTATAAACAAAAATTCGAGACAGCAAAGCGGTGAAGGTTTTTTTATTATTGTGCATAAAACTATTTTTTTATCTTTGGACAAACAGGCTAAAAGCCTAAATACTAACGTACCGTGGGTGTCTTAAGCGAGGTAAGAGGAAGTTTGTTGACACGAAACTTAAATAATTGAAGATTTGGGGAGTAGGAAAGACCTCTGCGGGCAGCAGCTTCCACATTCTAGAATTTTGAACATTGATAAAAATAATGTACTTTTTATTAAAGTCGATAAACCTCACCATTTAGACACCAAAACTTGAGAATCTGCAAAGCTCGATTTGTATGCCAAATATCAACTGGATTGGTTAACAAATAAATGCAATATGGCGAAAAAAACAAAATAAAAATTGACTGACGGCTTGTAACTCGAAAACGAATGACATTTTGAAAAAAAATTATATGAAGCTCTACCCTTATTTTGTCAAGTAGAATCGCCCCCTTAAGTTTCGTGATCGATTTTTGAATCACCCTGTATAAATTTTACACAAATTTTTACTTTCTTTGTGTGAAATATTTTAGTTTACTTTTGTATTATCTTTACATATTTTTTAAATTTTGTTTTAATATTTTTTAAATGTAAATACATTCAAGTTAGGCGTACCAACTTCGTTACTAAAAGTCTTAAAGATAACTTATAGACAAAAAGATTAGGTTTATTTTTTAAGCTTCCGTTTTATTTGGTTCTCGTGTTGTTGTTAAAATAATAATAAAAAAACAAAAAATTATTAATATGCAATGAAGAAGGTACTCTTAAAACCTTATTGGTGGTAGACAAAGAAGGTTTTTCAACATGTGTAAATCTTAGCAAATTTTGCATTGACTGCAAATGGTAAATGCTTAAATCTACGAGTTCTTTAACATTTTACAAATATTCCACAAAGAACTAGACCAATATAAGAGACTTTAAAATATGACAAGAAATTTGCGACAATAAAGTTGATGCTTCCCAATGGTTAAAATCAATACTGCGATCTGCTTTAAATCAATCTTTTTATTTTAAAATAACTATTTTTGTTGTTCTGAAGTGTTTATTAAACCTAAAGCCGATAGTTACCACACATACACCACATACTACGAAGAGAAATCACGATTGGGAGTCAACAGAATATATAAAAAAACTTTAACAAAAACAACAAAGCTTGCTTGTCTTTAAAGAATTGGAATTAAAGAAAAGAAATTATTATTTGATGATCAAAAACGCTAACTTTATTTAATACCAATGTTGAGAACCGCCAGTCCATGATAACTAAATAGTGGTAAAAAATCCGAAAGATTTAACCAACTTATACTCCATGCATGATAAAAAACTTGATATAGGAAATTTTAGGTCTATTTATTCTAGAACAACATTTTCCGAGAACATATCAATCACTCATTTAAAAAAAATAAATGTTAATTTTAAAAATTTTAAGGCGCCAGAATTTCTTAGCAATCACATGGATCCCACCGTATGAGGTTGGATAAGAAATTAATAGTATAAAATTGACAATCGTAAAGTAACTTTCTTCAAAACATAAAAAGTAGCACTTCCAAACTATCAAAACGAGATTTTTGTGCCAAGAAAGTGCGTGTGTACATTTTTTTTGTTAAAATTAGGCATTATAGGTGCTAAAGTGTGGCCAATATTGTGAGTACTTGTACTAACTAACGTACCGTGGGTGTCTTGATCAGAACCGTTCCTGGGTCTTTGGTCACCCCGTGCAAAAACATAAATTACCGCCCACCTCGCGCAAAAAATTACTTCCCGCCAAAAATCTACATTTGTTTTTAAATTTTTTCCTTCCTGAATTTTTTTGAAGAGCAAAAAAGGCCCCCTTCAATTTTCCACTGTTTTCAAGAAATTGCTCTTCATTGGGCAAAATGCCGCCCTCTAATTTTTGTTGCCCCGTACAAATGTCTCTGCTGCATCCCCGCCAGGAACGGCCCTGGTCTTAAAACAGGTAAAAAAAAGTTTGTTAACACGGGACTTAGAAACTTGAAGATTTGGGGGAGAAGGAAAGAACTCCGCTGGCAGAGGTGTGTGCAATGTGTTTATGTCACTTAAGTTTGTTCTCAAATGTGATGCCCACAAGGTTGAATGTGTCCTTGCTCTGCAAACCCGGCCACTCATAAGCAAAGGGTGAGTGTATGATGATTTTTTTCCGCGACAAGGAACATTAATTTCCAGCATTAGTTTCATGAAAGCTTGAAGAGTGGCTATCCACAATGACTGATATATGTCGGTTAGAAAAATAACTAAAAGCCAAGAGCAGAGTTTAGTTAGAAGACCGTAGACGGAAAGTTTATTGAAAAATGCAATGATCGGGTCATACCAGACCTAGTCGAAAGCTTTAAATATATCAAGAGCAACGATCTGGAACTCACCTAGAAACTCACGAGATTTGTTCCAGTGATATATTTGTGCGAGATCTGCTGTAGATCTCTTGTGACGAAATCCGTACTGGCCTGTCATATAAAATTTTATGTTTTTTAAGTACCTAAGAATTTGCGCGTAAATGAATTTATCCGTTACTTCATAAAGCACCGAGTAGTGAAATAGGTCTATAACTGGATGGAAGAGATTTAGATGGGGATAGGTTGGACACGTGCGGCTTTCCAGCTGTCAGGAAAAATACCCGTGTCATAAGAAATCGAAAGAGCCAAATTAAAATAGATGCAGGTTCAGGAGCACATTTATTTAAAAAGATTGCTGGTATGCCATCTAACCCCGACGATTTTTGGTGTTAAGAGAAGAAAGAAAACGCTTAATGTGTTTTAGCTTAAAAATAATATTGTGCATTTTATAAGGAATAGGGGGAATAGTTGAAATTAGATGATTGACAAGTGGGTGAAGGGTTGAATTGGCAGCAAATTGCTTGGCAAATAATTCGGCTTTTCCTATAGATGTAGAAATAATTTTATTTTTTAAAGTGGTGGAAAAGAACAAGTACAAAAATTTCTACTGATGTTTTTGGCAAAGGACCAGAAGGATTTGCTGCCATTTGAGCAAGGAAGTACTTTATTTTTTATGCGATTGTCGAAGGAGTCTTTATTTGATGGTAGTGGTTTCTTGCTTCAATGCTCTCTTATCGATTTTCTGGAGTTGGTTCTGTTAAAACTTTTTGTGAGCTTGAATTTTTAAAAGTCTAGCTTTTTCACATATTTTAGTAAACCAACATTTATTATTGGATGGTTTGCAGGGTTTCTTGGTGTGAGGTACATAGCCCAATAGAATTGACTAGGTCAGTTGCTTACGGATTTCGGAAGGATCGTAAGAAAAAAAGCAGATGGTGTCCCAAAGGTACGTGCCGAAGAAGTCCATCCCAGTCGACTGAGTTGTAGTGCCATACGGTACGTGGTGGCATGCATTAATTTACCTATCAGGATGTGCAGAGTAGGTTACAGTAATCAAGTCATGATCTGAACGACCCAGGGAGGCATTTACAGATGCTTTCTAGAGTTCAGAGTTGGAGGTAAGATAGAGATCTACGGGGTTTGAACTATAATTCGAGACTCTAGGAAAGTAGATGGGTGCCATTATAAGGTTGGTCAGAGAATTACTGACTGCGAAGATTATGGCTGCTCTGCCTTAAGGGTGAGTTTTTGAAGAGCCTAGCCAGTCCAAGACCAGAATACTGTCAATCTTCGTACAAAGAAAGTCAAAGAATTTGACATAGGAATTGTCATATGGGGACCGGTACAAACAACAGATAAATTTAGTAGAAGACTGGAGAGAAAGTTTGAGCCAATGAACATCGGGTCTACCCGATTCAAGATCGGAAACTCGAGCACAAGCCAGATCGTTGCGAACGTAAGCACATACGCCGTCATGTGGGTGAAAAGATGAAATAAGTTCGTAGCCTGGAAGAAGGTGGCTGGTTTAAATTTTAGAACTGATTTGGGTCTCTGTATGCGGTGCTTACATGTGGGGCTTAGATGAGTAAAGGTGGTGGTGAACGGAGTTTATATTAGTGTTAAGCCCACATATATATTTGCAAAGAAAATTAAACCTTTTGATGATGGCCACCCGGATGCACCCCTCACCTGGAGATCCGAATGGATCTTACCTCCGGAACATTTTACTTCCGGGTGTGCCTCCAGCATTTTAACATAATTTTGTTTTTAAAGAAAAAGAAAAGAAAAAAGAAGAAAAAAGGAGAATTGATTCACTCACGCAGAACCCGAAACGTCCGTTAAGACTTACGGGTCCTTACGGGTGAGTGGGGTGGTACAGCCTTAGGCGAGGAAAGCTCCTCTACCACAGGCCATTATTAAAATTTGTTATTTATATTTAGTAACATTAAATTATATCACTTAAGTTAATCTTGATTTATAATTTTATTTTATTTTTTGTTTTTGATTATCTTAAAATTATGTTACTTTTTTATTTTAAGGGCTATATTTTTTTCATACCAAAAGATGCATGCGCCTTCCTTAAGCTTTAAAAATAATTTCTTTGTTATTTTTTGTAAAAGCATAAAAAAGTTATTCCATAAAATTTAAAAAAATAAGTTTTATATTTGCAATCGTTCGATCGTTGTTGACTTTTAGTAAATTAATCTGGACATTTTTTTTACACATTAAAGAAAATAATAGCTCGCTCTAATTTGTTCCACCCCAACATCCAATTTGCCTGTTAAACCAAGTCGTATGGGCGCTATTAAAAAGTATTCCCATGGAATTTTTGCAGAATCAAGTTCAAAATAAAATGCTGATTACGACGACCATGTTGCCAGCTCGAATTTTGGTCATATTTATTTTAAACCGCATTTGTTTTGACAGTTAAGAACAAAAATGCGTCAAATAAATTTTGATTTTATTTTTTTACTAATTTTTCACTGAAAATTATTCTTTACGTTTTTTCGAAAAAATAATATCTATCAAGTATACTCATTTAAACAATTAAAAATGAGAATTTGGCCTAACTTTACCATTTAAATAATGTATGACAATATAAAAAATTGACATAATGTATTTTTTTACAGAATTCTTGATCTTTTGTAACAATTATTGTAGAGTAAGAGATTTGATAATTTTCACTTCCTAGATATATTTTTATTTTTTTAACAAACTGTATTTTCTTGTTTTTAATCCTCACTTTTCCTGTATAAATATAATCTCCATATAAGCAGCACCCCGATCGGTCAGGTGTAATCAAGGTTACCACGACAACTACCTTAGCCGCGACACCTTAGAGTCGATCTGGTTGCTGTGTATATGGAGACCATATCAATACAGGGAAAGTACAACGATTTTTGGGGATTAAAAATAGGAAAATACACTTTGTTAAGAAAATAATAAATATATCTAAGAAGTGAAAATTGTCAAATCGCTTACTCTACAAATTCCATAAGAATAATTTTTGATACATTGGCGCCCATTCGGCCTGGTCTATGTGACAACCAGTTTCGATGCCAGAAAGTTATTCGGTGTAAACACAATGTATTTAAAAAACAGTGGTGTCTGATTAGTCGATTTTATAATAAAAGAAATAATCTCTATAAATTTCCCCTTTTAATGATTTTTTTAATGGCATCCAAAGAATACTTTCAATAAAAATTAAGTACCGCCATTATTTCTGCTTTGCATATATTTTCTTGCTAAGAAGGCTGTGAAAATATCCAGAATGACCCCTTTCACAGGTACTGATATATTTTCATTTTCTTTAATAAATTACTTACATTTCGTAATGTCAGCTTTTTATGTAATATTTTCAAAATGGCGGCGATAGATCCTTTATTCACGACATCCGAATAACGGGATTCATAAATATATGATATAGGGCAGAGTTGGGTCGAATACTTAAATCCTGTATCCAAATACGAAATTATTTTTATGTTTTTTAGATATTTCATTAAAAGAACTAGTAAACCCGTCCAAACCATTTTGTCAGGTATCGAGTGAGAGCCGAGTTGGACATGAAATGTATAAAAAAACACATAATGACTACGATCCTGCAGAACGAATAAATAGGGGGTACTGCTGAAAAAAACATGTTTATGGGTTTTAATGTCTCTTATTTTAGGTATTATCAAACACCATACAACCCGCATAAATGTTTTGGAGAAACCACAAAATATGATCCCAGAGGTATCTGGGTTAAATGTGCTTGTGACTGGTACAAAAAGAACCTTTAGTTCATGCTAGTAAATTTCAAGCAGATTTTTAAATCGAACTAGACCACAGCTTGGAAAAGTTTTGGCACCGTAAGTGAAATAATTTAACTTTAAGAATTACAACCAATAGGGCTAGAAAAGGGGAGAGAAATAGTTGCCATTCGCAGAGCCGGTCCGAGGGGTGAGGCAGAAAAGCAACCGCTTCAGGCGGCATGTTTCTAGGGGCGGCAAAATGATCCGCTTTGATATAAAATTTCGTTTTTCATTTTGCGCAAAAACATACTTTTTAAACTATTTAATTTTAGTTCATTCAAACATTACTTATACCAGGTGATCCCAAGTTTTTTTAGTGCGCGGCGAACTTACAGATTTAGTATTTTATCACTGCGCACTCACTCGCAATATTTTTAAGTCGTGTCCAAGAAAGTGCTTCATATACATACATACATATGTGTACAATGTATAAAGTATCTCGACCGTACCCTCGTTTCACGTTAGCCGGAGTGATCAAAAATTAAATGAAGCCATTGAGTTTGCCGACTTTCCGGATTCTTAAGGTGTGAAAGATCTCATAAGACTCCATACACTTCGATAACGTCGATCCGTCGCCGACTTCCCGGCTCCCGCTAATGTGAAAAGGCAGTTACTTGGTCGTTAAGAGCGCTTGGCGCCACCCCTAAAATCCCTTGCGAGCGGCGCCCTGGCGCCCACCTTGGGAACCACTAATTTAAACAATAAGCTGCGAGTATAAAGCATAAAAATGCAACATTGTTAGGTCAGGAAAGACGCGACAACTAATGCATTTCGTTTTAATTTTTATTTTAAAATTTCAAATAACGTTTGAGCTATACCATAAGGACGCATGGGTTAAAACAAAAATCATATAAAATTACGTGGTTTGTTTTTAGAAAATCGCTTAAATACGTCGATCTGGGTACCCAGAAAATAAGCGACGTCATCAACTTTTCTTAAATGGAAATTACAATTTTTTATTACATTTTTATTTTTGGTCTAAATGCGTCATGGATGCCAAAGTTTTTTTAAATAAAAGCACTTATTTTTTATTACATTTTTAAATTGTGATTTGAATTTTAACTACATTTTATGTACCATGTCCCATACTTTAAATTAACATTTATCAAAAATGTAACTAATGAACATAAATGAAGACCGAAAGTTGATGGTTGTCGCTTATTTTTAGGCTCCTGTATTTATACATATACCAGTTAATCATGAAAAAATCCTGCTGCTATACATAGGGTGTTTTTAGTTGCGGTAAAAAATTTAGGAACGTGTTTCTAAGCTAATTTTATGAGAAAAAAGATTATATACACGTAGGTTCGAAAATGCCTTGTATCCTAGATAGAAGGAATTAAAATTTAAAAAAGTCGGTTTTTTAATAATATCCAAAATATTCCTTATCAGATTTTATTGAAATTTGGTAGTATTATTAACAACATAAGGATTTTTAGTTAGCCATAACTTATTTAAATTAATTAAGTCCAGTGGCGGCTCGAGTCGCACATAGAAAAGTATTTCTGGCAAAAATAATGTACGCCACTGATTTTTGTATAATTTTTATATTTTCTTTAAATATTTAAAACGTATTAAAAATTGTCGAAAAAAATAAAAATAATTTTTTGACTTCGACACCCTGTATCTTCATTATTATCAACTTTTGGATATAGGAACTTTTTGGTTAAATCTTAATATTTTGAGACAAGGAATATATGCTTTTTCTGTGTACCAATAATTAGCGGACACATTGTATAAACTTAAAAGGCCTAGTAAAAGTATAGTTTAAAAAGTCTTGTTTTTCTTTCACCGTGTATATTTTGACGGTACTATAATGTGTTTATATTTTTGGTATACGTCTGGACACTGATAATTTAAAAAATTAATATTATCTAACCGTTTGTTCTTTTGTTATCAAAAATATTTTTTTGACGCCACTGACAAAAGAAATATTCTATTTACATTTTTTTCATATATTATACCTACTATTCTACAATATCCCTTATTGCATCAATAAATGTTTGGGAAAATGTTTAGTAAGATAGAAAATAAATTAAAATCATCGTAGGTACTCGAAATCTCAACTTAACAAATATCCAACTTTAAGGCTCTACAACTCTAAAACTAGAGGCGATCGCACATTGTGTCCATGGGAACATTTAATTAAAAAGTCAAGACCTACAACATATCAATTTTTTGAAAAAATTAACCAAAAGCCACTTTCCATTAGGATTGAGCTGAGTCCTTTTACTTAAATAGCTCTTTTCGTCGGTGTTTTGGAAATTTTAAAGTTTTTTAAAAGGTTTAACACGTTGTATCTTTAAAATTATATCTATCTAACGATCTTGACACACATGCAACTTGTAATAATTTAGTATGTGGCTTAATATTATCAATATCCTAGGAACCATTCCGGCTTAAAGCTACCACAAATTCCTAAGGTCAAAATATGACGATCTAACCAAACTTACCTTTGTCTGCCTTAGTCAAAAAATGGATGATTTAGGAGATACAGAGTGTCAAAATTTCAATTAAGTTTTAGTTTTTTATTAATAATTTTTTTAATAATTGGTAAATTGTCACAAAGTTTGACTAGGGAGGAGTTTTGTGAAGTAAGAAATTAAAATATGCATTAATTTTTATAGAAAAATTTAGAGGATGCCACCTGCCGTACCTTGAACATGTTTAAACCGATATAACTCCAAAACTCTGCGTTTGACTGAAATAAAAATTATTGTTTGATAACCTGTTTTACCCAAAAAAGGAATATCTTGTAAAAGTTAATTTGGGCAGCGGTTTTCAAACTATTTGAATAAAAAAACAAATCTTGGATGGTCAAGTCTAAATTATACAGGGTGTTTCATATAAGGATAATGATCCTTAAGGGCGTAAATCCTGAATTAATTATGGAAAAAGAAGTTTGAATAAATCTCTATGTCCTAAATTTTAAGATGTGATGTAAAAACAAGTTTCTTGTATCTCTATGTAATTTAATTAATAGGTAAGTTTATTTAAACTTTTTTTTCAAAATTACCTAAGATTTTATACTCTTAAAAATAGGTATCCTATTCCGAAATTTCTTATATAGTCTAGATCTGGCCAGACAGGAAGTAATTTTTTAAATTCAGATATCTCAAAAACGACTGCTTAAACCAACAAACAAAACCCTACCTAGCCAAATTTTATCACAATAAACCAATTTTTAACTAAATTATTTATAAAAAACTAAAACTAAAATAAACTTTGAACACCCTTTATCTTCAAAACAGTTGCGTAGCTATTATGGGGCTAGACAGGACAGTTCCCCGCTGCCCTCAAGCTCAAGGGTGTCTCTTGGAGTTGCGAGGGTCGCCTGGGCTTTTGGTACTGAAAAGTAATGCGGTAAAGAATGAAGGTTAAGACCTTTTTTTCGGGGTGGTTATATGAAAATGTTTAAATAAAGTTGTTTTTATTACATGAAGTTCTTTTTTGCTCTTCATATTTTTCTTGCTCCTCGACATTTGCAATTTTTGGGGGCCCTACTTTCCTTTTTCCCTCCGGGCTCCTGCTGATAAATAGAAATACGCCACTTCAAAATCATCTTCCTTTGGACTAAGGTAAGTTCGGTTAGATCAGAGATGGCGAACCAACGGCACGCGTGCCACAAATAGCACGCGAGGTAAAATTTTGGGCACGCAAGTGTGTTGATGTTTTTTTAGTAAAGATTATACAGGGCAAGGATGGAAGTTTTAAGTTTATTGGCATTTAACAAAGTGCCGTTAGTATATGGAAATATTAAAAAATTATAAATTTTTAGCAATAACAACATAGAATGTGTACCTAAAGGTCATGTGTTTGGTGATCCTTCAAAGCAGCAATTTTATGGTGCTGAGGACCTCTTAAAGGATCCTAATGTCAAACCATCCATATTTAAAAGAGATTTTTACCAATGGCTGTCCTCCTTAAACAAATTTAGAGTATACATGAAAAAACGATGTAGAGATGGTTTTAGTATGAGAGACTTTTACAAAAATGCTTTATATTTCGATAAGGTGGGTAGACAGTAATGGATAACTTCTGATTAAAAAAATATATACAGGGTGGTCCACTATATTCGACACGGTCTGTAGGTGGATAACCATGAGGTTTTTAAAAAAGTAAATACTGGAACATATACAGGTCGAATAAGGCCACAGTATAAAATTATTTTACTCTATACAGGGTGTCTCAAAAAGTGTGACGTATCAAAGTTATATTTTTTTAAATGGAACACCCTATATTTTATGACGGTTTTAGGTTTTACAGAAAAAAATAATTTAAGTTTGTTAATAGTACCAAGCGTCTAATTTTATTCGTTTTTGTGATATTTGATTTTTTTCAAAATCAGCGGTCCAATTAAATTAATTTTATTTTAACGCTATAAACTCTTTAAACTTTAAAATTTGTTACAAGATTAGGAAAAGTCTGCCTTATCATACGTAGGTCATATCAAGATCATAGATTATACAGGGTGATCAAAAATAATTTCAAATTTTTAGAAAGTCAAATAGCAATATCTCTCTTATTTTAAATGGAACACCCTGTATTTTTTATATCACGTGATGACAAATCAAATACTCTTTTAAATGGGGTATAGGTTGCCTATACTTATCTTTTATACTTTTTTAGTAAATTCCGCTTTAACATATTTTTAATCCAAATGTCTATTTAAATTTTTTAAAGCAACTATTAAGGTAATCAGATGGTTTCTTCTGAAATATTTTTCAGGATTAACTCTTGGCTAAAGTAAACCATTTTTTTTACATCCTACCAGTATTATACCATCTTGTTGTAGTAGAAGAAGGGTTTTTATTTAAAATCATTGAATTTTTTTTAAACTGACTAAAACACTAGTAATCCATAAATGGTCGTTGTAATTTCCTTAAGAAAAATATTAATGGCTGCTATGTCACAGCCAACTTTAATTTAAATAAAAATTTGGATTAAAAATTTGTAAAAACAGATTTTACTAAAAAGCACAAAAGATAGGTATAGGCAACCTATACACCATATAAAAGAGTATTTTATTTGTCATCATGTGACGTAAAAATACAGAGTGTTCCATTTAAAATAAAAGAGATATTGCTATTTGATTTTCTGAAAAATTGAAATTATTTTTTATCACCCTGTACAATATTTGGTCTTGATATGACCTACGGATGATATTGCAACAATTGTTACAAATTTTGAAGTTTAAAGAGTTTATAGGGTTAAAATAAAATTAATTTAATTTCGCTTTTGCATTTTGAAAAAAAATCAAATATCACAAAAATGAATAAAATTAAACACTTGGTACCATAAACAAACTAGAGCTATTTTTTTATTTGGAATCTTAAGCCGTCATAAAATAAAGGGTGTTCCATTTAAAAAAATATAACTTTGATACGTCACACTTTTTTGAGACACTCGGTATAAACTAAATTAATTTTATACTGTGGCCTTATCCGACCTGTATGTGTTCCAGTATTTACTTTTTTAAAAACCCCATGGTTATTTAGCTACAGACTGTGTCGAATATGGTGGGCCACCCTGTATATAAAAAACAAGTACAGAAAACACCTGTTTTAGTTAAATCTGTTCTGTTATTCTAGGAGTTCTAGGACGCTCGGTAAGTATACCGGGTGTTTCTCACCTCTTCCTAAAACTTTTTTACCTTTAATGATAGAAAAATTAAATTTGGTACGTAGGTATTTGACATAGTTTTAGATTGATTCATGTATTCTCTTGTTTTTTAATTACTTCTGGTTTGACTGGCAATGACTGGTACCTACTTTCAAATTTTAAATGTCCCCACCGGTATATTTTATCTTATGCCGATCCGTTTCAAACTTGAAATATTTATCGGATAATCCTTCTACACGACCCAGTTTCGCTGGAAAAGATTCATTTTTACCCTCTGTTTTGCCTTTAATTCGGCTCTTCAGTTGCAGTGTTATAATTTAGTTCAAAAGAAAGGATCGCAAGATCCTCTACTTTTGTAGAGAACGAGATCCCCAACAAGGCAAGGCCGCGAGGCTGCCAATCGTTGGTCGTTCAATCCTACTAACTATTTGTACAATGTCTATACAAAGAAAATCAGGGGATATTTTCTTTGTTAGCTGCTTACAGCAGCTGTAAGCACTTTCACTTTTTGGCAAATCAATAATGTCAGTCTTACAGCAGCTCACAGCGTTTGTTAGCGGCCTCGGAAGATGTCCAACCACCGTCTTACAGGTTGAAAAAACAAAGAGGGGGAAATATAGAAACATTTGAGGTTAAAAGTCAAACAAAATTGACTAAATGCATACTAATAACAATACCAATAATATGTGTCGAAAACCATGGAATTAATTCAACTGCAACTGAATATATTGCGCATTTTTGTTATAAAACGGAAGTAACCATTTTTAGGTTAAATTATTTATTCTTTTTAATGTCATTTGTAATTGGCGGTAAGCGCTTTTATTTTTCGATTCACATTTTAATGACGTCAGCTGTTAGACAAGCTTGTTAGCAGCTGTAAGACAGAAAGTTAAGCAAAAATATGCCTCAGCTTTTGCTTTAGCTTTTGTCAAATTTGACTTTTGCTTTTGATAACTAACATATCATTGCTATAGGACTTGTCCTACTGATGAGACCAAGAAAGGTCGAAAGCAGATTGTGAAACTCCTCCCATCTTTAAAGAAAATTGTTTCGGCTATGTTGATCCGTTTTCAAAGTTAAGAAATATGTATTGAATAATCTTCCGACACGATCCAGTTTCGCTGGGAAAAAGTAATTTTCACCTTCTGTTTCGCCTTCAATTCGGCTCTTCAGTTGCAGAGTTAGTGGAAGGCAGAATTTGTTTTTATTTTATCTTATTTTGATATAATATGACATTCTGACTATAATGACACCTCATATGTAATTTTTTGACACTTCTATTGTCAAAAATTTAATTTTTAAATCTCAATGTAGAGTGCCATGATTAGGTTAAAACGGTTTATTTTAATTTGAGGAGCTTTGGAAAAGTTTTTTTTGCTTTTTACGGCTTTTCAAGGCGGAGTCAAGGTTTGCATAATCCAATTTATGGTCATAACTCCTTTTTTTAATGGATCGAGGTTGTCCATAGATAACCTACATTTAGATCCGCAGTAGCAAGAAGCATTTTTCGGATTTTACGACCTCGCGCAGTGGGTGGACGAACATGCGCACTTAAAAGCCGTGGCAAAATACAAACACCGACACCCCGTACCCTTCGTCCGCGGTCTGACCGTAACGCTCATTAGCTACCGTACTTCGAACAGAAAATCAGGACGCCGTCAACAAATTCTTTCCTATAATGCGGATAGTTTGTTTGTCGCCGGGTGCGTTTACCCTCAACTGGCTTGCGCACAAACCGGTTTTTTCGCCCATGAAATGTAAATTTTGTTTCGCGCAGGTAATAACATTGGCAATCCATCGAGATCAGTGAGGTTGGCTCGTTATCATATTCTAAAAATAATTTCATTCCGAATACTTTGGCACTACATAAGCGGTATTTCGGAAAAGGTTTTTATCCAAAAATCATGTAATAAAATTATTCTAAACCAACCATTATAATAAATGATGAATTATTGATTTATGACAACATCGGGTATTTATTATGTGCTCTATAGAAAAGTCTTGCTCGAAATACCACCTATGTGGTACCAAATTTTTTGAAATGGAATAGTCTTTTACGATATGCTAATGAGCTACCCTCATTCCATTTTAAAATAAGGAGTTATGACCATAAATAGAATTTTGCAAACTTTTTAACTCCGACCTGAGAAGTCCTAAAAAACAACAAATAATACATTTTATTTTTCAATGGCTTCTTGACTTAAAATAAACCGTTTTCGCTTAATCATGGAACTCAAGATTAGAATTTTAAAAAATACATTTTTGACAGCAGAAAGGTTAAAAAATGACTTGTGAGGTATCATTGTATTCACAGTATCATTTTCTATCAAAATAAAATAAAATATAGCAGGGGTACCATTTAAAATCTGAAGGTAGCAGCCGTTTATGGTTAAAGCGGAAGTAAAACAAAACAAGTAAATAGATCAACCAATTCACAAATATGAATCAGAACTAAATACCTAATTTCATTTTTCTATCCAAAAAGGTAAAAAAAATATAGGGGAGAACCACTTGTGAGAAACACCCGGCATATCATATGAATTTAGTATTTGTTGTTACAGATTTGCTAATAAGAAATTTTAAAACGTAATTTTTAAATGAAACATTTTTGATTTATACTTTTTTGTATGGCCCAGGCGTATGCCAAAAATATCAAGAACGTGCAAGATTCATAATAATAATAAAAAAATTGCACAAAAGTCAATGGCGTCTTGACGAGTAACATTTTTTATTATAAATTTTGGTCTAGGTATCATTTAAGAAGCTACTGGACATAATAAGCAGCGTTGCATTCAGGAAATGGCCCGAGGGGATATACCCCCCACCCACCCGGAGAAAATTTCGGAAACCAAATGAAATTTAGTGGTTAAAGCATTAATATGAATGTAATCTGAAAGTATAACTTATAATAGGGGAGCCCACAATGCTAAATGAGAATTTACTTATTTACTCGAGCGTCATAAAGACCTATTGGAATGCAAAGCTTAAAAGATAAGAAAAAATGTTTTATATTTACTTTTTTATCGGTGGCGGAAGCAGCTATAGATTTTTAAATATGTCAAAAAAATACTCTTATTATTTTGGCTTGCGAAAATCGTTCGGATCGTATCGGATTATATATTTTTGTTATCCTTAAATTATTTTGTTCAAAATAAAATCAGATCAGAGGAATATATACACTGTTTAACATGTAATGCACTCACCCTATCTTAATCTGACGTGCTTGGAAATTTCTGATGGATATATTTGTGTTTTTATAATCGGCCCTGTATACGGGGCTCATCTTAGGTGAAGGTACTTAACCGGGTACAAGTTATTCTCCAATATATTAATCTGCTACGCTGTAATAAATCCCAAAATTCCTCCCCCACCCACCATTACTGGTTTGTTTGGTTTTTAAAGGTGGGGCCCTTTCTTTGCTCTTCAACTTTTTCCTAGTTTTTGTATTTGTTTCGGGATCCCCCTCCCATTAGCAATTATGTTATTAATTGTTACTCCTTAGGTTAAAATTCTAAAAATGGAGGTAAACCACCAAGTAAGAGAAAATTTAGTATAAAAAAATTAAACTCTCTCCCGGAAAACATTTCTGAATTCAACACTGATAATAACTAGAGTTAAGTTAAATCTGACTTAGCCCTATAATGCTATAAACAGATCTAAATTATAGCAAAACTGGGTAAGTGATATTAATGGTATTTACTAAAAACCATTTTTTTAAATCGCAATATATTAAGTTATAAATGTTTAAATATAATATGTTTCGATTAGAAAAGATTTCAAAACTCCCAAATAGAAAACGCGCAGTAAAAATAGTAAAGTATATTCTTAAAATTGTGTTTTACCAAAAATGCGTTTTAATTGGGAGCTCCTTATTTGTTTTCAGTGGGAAACTTGACATTTGTGACTCATAACCCAAAAATTTCATGAAAAACTTTCATCGTGGAACCCAAGGTTTCCCTTTAACATTTTTTGGATTATTTTTACTATTAGCTTTTATCTGGTTGTTATCAAATACCGGGTGTCGATACATTTTCTTGACAAGCCATAATTTCTAGAAATGGCTCCGATTTTAAATTTATAAATGGAACTTACAATATGTACATATATTTTACCATTTTTGGATTTCTAATGGTAGGTTTACATCTGAAATTTATTGCATAATAATTTATGTCAGACAGAAATTCTGGCTAACGTAAACGGTCAAAAATGTATTCTATTCTATTTTCGGTTTTTAGCTTTTACACGTAATGTATTCAGCCATCGTCAAGTGGTTGTGGTCACACGACATGTCGAACGCTGCCAAACACGGAGATTGTGCCTCTTTGTAGCTCGTTCCGCGCTCTCGCTTGCACTTCAAGCCTTAAATGGAACGCACGAGGTAACGCCGCATGAGTCACGTTTTTAGTGCGTGCAGCCGGCTTCATCGAATCATAAGACGTCACGTTAAAAAGTTATTTCGTTTTTACTTTATTCAAAATATCGCAGGTGGCGCCCTTTAGAGCAACCAATAAAATTGGTACCATATTCTAATTTTTTACCTCCCAAAACCTTCCAGTGAATATTGTGACAATAGTACACCTATTATTAAGAAAATTATTTAAAAAAAACTAAAACCAAAATAATTTTTTTACACTTTGCATCTCCGAAATCGTCCACACAACACTGAACTAATGTAAGTTGGGTTAGATCATTATATTTCAGTCTCAGGAATTTAAAGAACCGAGAGGATGTTTGTAAACTGTGGTGCCAAACTGCTATAGTAGAATCCTTTCATTAAAACAAGAAAAAAGTTCGTGTAAACATGAGTCCGCAAGTTCTTTGTTCTTAAACAAGGTGTTGTGATGTTTAAAATTTTTTATATTTTCTTTAGATCAAGTAAATTAATATACAGATTTTTGGTCTCTTTATTTTTTTCTTCTCTTTTTTTTCACCCTTTCGGGGTCATCCCACCCAGGTCCGACGACCGCCCCCTAGGTGGTGCACTGCAGCCTGAAGGCTTATTGTACCTTGACCCCTACTCCTTCTCATTCACACACCATTCATTCCATAACTTGGATGGTTGTTGCTCGGTCCGCATCCCTGAGCAGAAACACCGTGTGCCGTTGCCCAAAACACCGCTGTCGCCGGACACCCATCCAAATTATGGGCGCGCATTCCACTGCTTAACTCCGGATATCGACGCTCGCCGATACAACCGAAGCCGCCACAAGCGCGCCTTTCTTCTCTTAGTTAGTTATATAAAAAAATCAATCCACTTTATTGCATAATCCTAGACCATAAAAGAAGCATGAGACGATTTTTTTGTTTTTTTTTTAAATTATAATATGTAATTGCTTATTAGCTTATCAATTAACAACAAACACTTATTTAAAGTTATGTTGGAAAGTTACCATTAAATTCGGACTTTTGTACCGGATGTCAAGTTATAAATTTACACCCCTAATTTTTGTAGTTTTTATTGTACAAATTCTTCGACAGGGTGTCGGGAATAACTTGAAGTACATGGGGAACTTGGAAACCGTTGGAGATACAAAGTCGGTTAAATGGGAGAAAAGTTGCGTACCAGAGTGCCCAACAATATTCCGTTTTGAGCATATTTTTAACTGGTCTCTTCAAAGATATACAGAGTGAAAACGGAAAATGTGCGTTTTAGAACAACTTTAATATTTCAATCATTATAAGGACTAGACCTGTGAAAATTTCAGGAGAGGGGTAAGACACATCTGCGAATTTAAAAATGTAGTCAAAAAATTCTAGGCCTACTATGTTGCGTGCAGCCATAATCAACTTTCGTTTTTCTTATGGCCGCCATATTGAATTTTTACATTTTTAAAATGCTTAGAACATCCCCTTTCCAACCGTGTATAACTCGTACTTATTAAACCAGTAAAAAAATGCAAAAATGACAAATTATCATTTTTCACATAGTAGGCTTATGTCTATTTCGTTATTATTGACGTATTCATATTTGACGTGGTCTCGTATTAATATTTTATTTCAATACGATAGTGTTGTTAATGAGACGTCAAGAAAAGTTTGCTAAGTAGATAAAGTTAAAATGAATGCGTTTTCAAATAGTGAAAGATATGACATGTTGGAATGTTTTATTTTATGCCGAAGGAACGACGAAATGGCTGAAGAAATGTACTTGAATAAATACCCGGAAAGGCGACAACCCAGTAAGAGTATGTTTAGGCGTTTGAAAAATAATCTAATTAATTATGGGAGTTTTGTGAAATTAAAAAGGAATAAACCAGCAAATGAAGAAAAAGAAAATTTAGTTATGCAAAGTGTAATCGAGACGCCTCGTACCTCATTACGGCAAATTGAAGATACAGCAGGCGTTGCTCGCTCAACGGCCAGTGACGTTCTTAAACGGAATAAATTTCACCCCTACCGCGAACGAGTATGTCAAGGGCTTCAAGATGGAGATCAAGCAAGAAGGCTGCAATTCTGCCTTTGGTTTTTGGAACAATGCCACATGAATCCAAATTTTCCTTTAAGAATTTTATGGTCTGATGAAAGTCGCTTTACCAACTGCGGAATGTTTAATCGCAAAAATACTGTTTTTTGGTCAGATGTGAACCCGCATTTGTCCCATGAAGTGAGGCATCAAATTAAATTTGGTTTTAATGTTTGGATGGGAATCATTGGTACCCACGTAATTGGTCCTTATTTTTACAATGGAAATTTGAATTCCGAAAGATATTTAAATCTGTTACAAAATGACATAGCAGACGCACTTATGGATCTTCCTCTTGCAACAATCCAAAACATGTATTTTCATCAAGATGGTGCCCCCCTCACAATGCTCGGATTGTCACTGACTATCTCAATACCGAATATCCCAATAAATGGATAGGTAATCAAGGACCCGTAAGATGGCCCGCTAGGTCCCCAGATATGACACCCATGGACTTTTTCGTTTGGAGGTACTTAAAAAACAAAATTTACGCTACATCACATGAAACTGTCGACGCACTAAGAGTGGCTGTAGTAGAAGCTGTTAACAGCATCACCCCTGAAATGATCAGGCACTCTTCTGAAGCAGTATTAAGACGATACAGACTGTGCGTTCGGGAAAATGGTGCCTTATTTGAACAGTATCTTCAATAGACTATTGGTTTCTGTGATGTTTCTTTTTGCTACTTTTTTACCTAGTCTGCAGCTTAAGTCGTTTTATTGTAATTTTTAAGTTTAGTTTTGATTTATTAGGTTCTTAGATTAAAATAATTTGATCTTTAATAACATTACAAAAAGCGGTGAACAAAAAATGCTCGACCTACTATGTGAAAAATAATAATTTGTCATTTTTGCAATTTTTTAACTGATTTAATAAGTACGAGTTATACACGGTTGGAAAGGGGATGTTCTAAGCATTTTAAAAATGTAAAAATTCAATATGGCGGCCATAAGAAAAACGAAAGTTGATTATGTCTGCGCGCAACATAGTAGGCCTAGAATTTTTTGACCCCATTTTTAAATTCGCAGATGTGTCTTACCCCTCTCCTGAAATTTTCACAGGTCTAGTCCTTATAATGATTGAAATATTAAAGTTGTTCTAAAACGCACATTTTCCGTTTTCACTCTGTATATCTTTGAAGAAACCAGTTAAAAATATGCTCAAAACGGAATATTGTTGGGCACTCTGGTACGCAACTTTTCTTCCATTTAACCGACTTTGTATCTCCAATGGTTTCCAAGATCCCCATGTACTTCAAGTTATTCCGGACACCCTGTGTAGTTATTAAATCAGTAATCATATTTTATTATTTCTTTAAAATCAGATATACAGTGTGTTTCATTAAATATTTCACAAATGGGAAACTATTTTATTTGCCACAAAATTGTAAAAGTTGGTGCATGGTCTTGAACTGTATTATCAGTAGTTAAATTTATTAAAAGTCCAATGTTATACAGGGTAGGTTAAAAAGATTTAAAACTGCTTAAGAATAAGAGGTGCTATTATTACAAATATTATTATAACAAATATAACAAAAAAAGGTTATTTAAAATTAAAAGATATGCCCAAATACTAAGTTATAGACATCCAATATAGACTCCAATTTAATTTTTTTTTTTTATGTATGAAGGTAATATAATTTGAAACAAAAATGTTGGTTTGTTCAATAAAGACTTTTTAAACGTTCATTATTATAAGTAGTATATTTTCTATATTCAAAAGCATATTTCTTAAATTCTATGGTCTTATTAAGTATTCTTACAACAAACTTAAAGTTAACGGTCAGATAAAAATAAATACAAATGTGCTTTCATTTAATCCAATTTCTTTAAAAATAAATAAAAACAACAAAAAAACGTTATATAAGGTTAATTTAATTTTTTTAATATTTTAAAAATCTGAATAGGAGGCCATGACTTGGTATTTAGTCATAACGTTTAACTCTCACTTTGTTATTTACCATGAAGTTATATTTTTGGAAATAATGGTACTTGATTTTTTTACATACTTTGTATATCCGTTATCTTTTATTAGGCTGGTCGTAAACACAGCCACTTGTGGTCGCCACCTGTGACCGCTTCAAGTCGCTATACACGGCCACTTGCAGTTGCTACAGGTGGCTTTGCTTTACTTTACCTTTTTTCAATTTCTTATATTGACACATTTAAATCGTCTGTCGCCATATTTGCGTTAAATGACTGATACCAATAAATAGCTCGGAACTAAAGAAAAAGCCTACTCAGTCGATGGTGGTTGTGTTTGCATCGAAGCAAAAGCCGCCACAGCTTAAAGCTTGAATGTTTCATCACGAACGCCAAGTTTGCGTCGTTCCTATTCCATGACAAGCTTAGTCAGCAGCTTGTGGACGCCACCGGTGGCAACCATAAGTGGCCGTTTTTGCGACCGGTCTTAACTACTGCTAATACAGTTAGATTATGCACCACATTTTATGAATATAAAAAATTTTTGACAAATTCCAAATAAAAGTTTGTTATTTGTTCCACACTTAATGGTTCACACTGTACAGGTTAGAAGTGTGATTTTTTAAATGGAATACCCAGTATATTATATCACCAATAAAATGATTTATCAAAGAGTTTAAAAAATACTACTTTTAATTTATTTGTCCTTATTAGTTTCTAAAATATTGCCATCCCAATCTGAAAATTAAGTGTAAGGCACTCCGCACATGGGTCAGTGTTCGACGAGCTTTCGGCAGTATGTACGCATATATTCGTGTTTGAAGTGGCGACAACTGTGCAGAGGCGAGCATACGTTTAATCTTCAATTGTTACTATATTCTCAGCCAATGAAATCATATGTTGATCGGAGAGCGCCGATGTTCCCCGAACCCGATAGCGACGGGGCAAAATTACCCCTTTGAATTATCCCATCGTGTCAAACAGTGATATAATAGAGCCCTCTTAGGCAAGTACGCAAAAGCCTGAATCCCAGAATATTATTTTACACACAAAAATAAAATATTTTCCTACCTGACACGTTGACTTCTTTTGCTATATTTAATTCCAAGCTCTTTCTGTGTAAACATTTTGCAACTATTCTTTTAAAGTATAATTATTAAGTACAGGACGTTTTTCAACCTCCTCCACAAATCTGATATTAAACAAATTCATTTTTAGTCCAAAAATTTCTTGACGTAACACTAATTGTCCCGTGTAAAAACCAGACACAACCATTGATGAATCACACACTGTATACAGAACGGTTCTGTATTGCATTTGTTACTTCAAGGACGCGGATTGTTCAGATCGAACACGCTAATATGGATACGTGCTGTCATAGTCTGTAAAAATCGTGTCCTTGTCGCTGTTTTACCGACCCATGTGCGCAGAGCCTAAATTTTTGCAAGTAGTAAGACCATTAATTTTTTTGGCCAATTTTTCAAAAGTAATAAAGATAGACATAAATAAAATATAATATTTTTATAATGCTCTTTAAATTTTGTTTTTAATGGTTTTTCATTTAAAAAATCATTCTTTTTATTGTCTCCTGTATACCTTGTTAATAAAAAGTCGATAACTGATTCGAAAACTACGGAATGGGTCATATAATATTTAATAAAAAGTTGAGGGAGTAAATTTATAACTTGACATCCGTTACATGTGGTATTTTATAGAAAAATGAAAATCTTATTTTGCCTTATTTAAATGTATTTTAGGAAAAAACTGGCTGGCTTCCTATTGACGTGTTTTATAAAGTGTGTGCTTGCAATAACGTCGTTTTTCCAAAAAATGATATAGAAGCCTTATGCAATCATTTAAAATATACTGTAGATGAAAAAATAAATTACAAAAAATTTATTGACCTTATTGATATAAATAAAGATCTTCTTGATATTAAGCCAATTGAGGGTAAATATAAATTTATGTTTTAAATATTGCAATAATGACATTAATAACAATTGTTTTAGATATTCCCAAAGAAAGTAAATATTATATTTCAACCAATCAGGCTGCAAGCTGTGATTATTTAATTATAGATAATAGTGGTAGGTACAAATATTTTAGTAATATGCTATAGGTATCAATAGAGAAATAGTAGTTGACGTAAGGCTAAATTATATTTTAAAAAGTTTTGTTTATATTGTGAATAGTCTATAGCTTTGTTGCCGTATTTTTCTGTAATCTTGTATGTCGCAAATTTTCATTATCAAAAATAATACTCCTGATTGCGATGCAGTTAGTTTTTTTAGAGATCAATAAATTCTTTAGTTTTTGAAATAAACATATCATGTTACATTTAAAAGGAAAAAGATTAAATTTTAGGAATATAGAAAAATATACAAGGTGTTCCATTTAAAATAACAAAGTTGGCCTATATCGAAAAATCGATTTTATTTTTGTGTTAACAGAATGTAACAACCAATGACCTTTTATCCTTTACACGTCAATGGTAACAACCAAATGACGATGATGTAAAAAAAACTTTTAAAAGATCGAAGGTTTCTGCCAAAAACCGCATTCTGATAACTTTATTGGCTTTAAAATTATTTGCGATCAAAATGGGTCAAAATATAGTTGGACACTCTGTATCAGGAAAATAAACAAATTCGGTAAGGTTAGTAGTAGGATGGATGGCTATCAGGAGCAGGCCAAGTTATGAAAAATCAAAAATATCTTACTTATAAACAAAATATTATTTGGATTTTCTCCAGAATAAAATTAAAAGTTTATTTAACATTTTAAGAAAATTAAAACTTTTATACATTATGAAGAACTATTCTGCTCTTACACAATATAATAAAAGTTATTATAACTTTAAAAGAAATAAAATAATAAAATATTTAATATTAAGTTACTTACAATACAAAAGTTTCAATCTATAAACAACCTTTGTATTGTAAGTAACTTAATATCAAATATTTCATTATTTTATTTCTTTTAAAGTAATAATAACTTTTATTATATTGTGTAAGAGCAGAATAGTTCTTCATAATGTATAAAAGTTTTAATTTTCTTAAAATGTTAAATAAACTTTTAAATTTTATTCTGGAGAAAAGCCAAATAATATTTTTTTATTTAATCTCCCAGAAAACAAATAAAACATAAAATATCTTACTTATATTTGAAGTGAAACTGGAAATGGCATGTAGTTGAAAAAATTGCGAAAATCCTATTCTTACCATACCATTTATTTATGCCCCAATTTTATAAAAAAACATTATAAAATCATAGGTCTGGAAACGCATTGGTTCCAAAATCAGGGTGTTAAACTTTTTTAAAAAATCTGTTTAATCTTAAATATTCATTAATTAATTATTATAAAACCACATTGGCAGTATTGTTTATTGCCTTAAAAAGCTTATGTAGCGCGAACATTATCAAATTTATTGAGTCCAGTAGAATATTTATGACAAAAAATGTATATCACTGGCTTTCTTTTTTTGTATTGTATTTAAACTACACAAACAAAAGTAAATCTTTTGTATCTTTCTAATTATTTATGTATATTGCTTTGGGTTAAAGAAAATAAAATTAATTTAATTGCATATTCCTTGACCACCCAAAATATACAGGATGTCCAGTAACTCTACCGTCAAACTTTAAAGGGTGGTTATATAATAAAAAATAAAACAAAACACGTTTTATGAACAAAAAATGGAAGACGTTTCCTATGCATTAGAAGAAATTTTTTTAAGGTACAACATAAAAAAATCTACCAGTGTCGTCCATAAGGGGTTAGAGGTAAAGTTTTAAAATAGGAAGGGGGCTCTCTACAAAACAAGTTATTTTAATTGTAGCGTTTGTACCGTCGTAGATATTTAAAACTATCCCAGTTTAGGTATTATTCTATTTGCTATAAAACAAAAAGGAAATTAGGTCAAAATAATAAGTGGTGTCCTCATATAAAAAACTTGTAATACGCGCTAAACAACCGGCCAACGTTATGTCATCGGCGGCGCCAAATCGTTACATCGCCCGGACATGAACAGAAAGCGTGTTAAAAGGTAGCAGATAATGAATAGGCAATGCTCACTTTTTTCTATAACGTTCAAGAAAATGTAGACAAGACAGACAAAAGAAAACCATACAGTGAAAACGCAAGAAAAAATATTTAAATTGAAGATATGTTCTGTAGTTTGGCGGATTCATTTAATAGATGGTATTTATTTGGGTACACGCCAAAATAAAATTGAAAGTACTAAAAAACCAAAAAATATTAAACAAGTAAAAAGATAATTAAAAATCGACGTTTCGGTGGCAAATCTGCCACCGTTGTCAAGATAAATGTAATAAAAATAATAATAAGTTTTTATTTTTATTATTTTTATTACATTTATCTTGACAACGGTGGCAGATTTGCCACCGAAACGTCGATTTTAATTATCTTTTACTTGTTTAATATTTTTTGGTTTTTAGTACTTTCAATTTTATTTTGGCGTGTACCCAAATAAATACCATCTATTAAAAATATTTAATCTTAATACCTGCCTGGTTTTCTCTACAAAAGCCAAACTTAATACTAAAATTTTGCTTGGTTATAGGCTTCGCCGCAAAAAGAATGGAGATCTAAATGAGGGCCAAGTTCTGGAAAAAATCCAAATATGTATTTATAAAAACAAAAGAACACATTAACAACTATGAAAATATATATATCTTTGTTTTATTGAATACCTATAACAATTGCTATTATTTAATAATGGGAGATTGACTTGGCCAGTTTTTATCAGATTTTAAAAATAATTTAAATAACTAATGTACAATTCGTTAATGTACAAAATGTAAATAAACTATACTAAATTTCATATTTAAAAGTAATTTTTAATCCTGAATATATTTCCTTTATAACAATTTTCGGTATTAGTTAAAACACAGGTACTTTACTCTTGGGCAAAAATTACATATTTGGCCAAACCTTTTAGATAACTAATACAATTTGATATCTGATGGTTGCCTTTCAGGTTTTGTACCATGCAGTACTTTTTACAAAGAATAACTTTTTTGTGAAATTAACACTGACAAAAAATGTTCTACAGTGTGTCCAAGATAAGGATCCAAAGCATGGGAATCTCAGTACCTATTGGAGACACCGCTTAGGTTAAATTAGGAAGAAGTTGTGTTTTTTAAAGCTTATTTACGTGCCGTTTAAAAACTTTAAAAAATTCATAACCTACTGAGATATTTAGCAAAAACGAAAATTTGACTATATCGATTTTATTTTTTTCTGACTTTATTTGAAGAGATATAAAAAAACTAATAGCACTTTTTCATTGGCACTTTTTAGCTACTACATGATGGTATTTTTAGATTTTATACCCGACGTTTCGTTTTCAAGAAACCATCATCAACTTTATTTTTTTATATGGCTCGAAAAAAAGTACACCCTGTATCTGATCCCATTTTTTATTACAAATTCAATGATGTATCACATGTCACATTTTAATTTTTAGTTAAAAGAAAAATTGCATTTTTTCTATTTTGTTAAAGTTATTTTTAAGTAGGCCTTGCAAACAAATGCTTTGACGTTAATACCTGTTACCGTATCTGCAACATAATTAATTATCATTATAAAATAGTATTTGTCGTTATTACCCTGTTTGTCAAGTTGTTGTTTTTAGAGCAATTGTTCTTATTGTTACTGTTGTCTCTATTATTGTTTATTGGTGAATTTTTCTAAACGGCATGTAAATAAACTTTAAAAAACACAACTTTTTCCTAATTTAACCTAAGCTGTATCACCAATAGGTACTGAGACTCCCATGCTTAGGATCCTTATCTTGGACACACTGTATACTCTATGTGCATATAAAGATGTGTTCTTATTTGCATTTTAGAATTACCCCTTAAGTTTGTCGGCAGAGTTACTGGACATCCCAAATAGGAGAATGGAGAAAAGTTAAAAACACTTTATTTATGAAAAGTAATACGTAAAAACGTAAATTGCACCAAAGTCAGTAGTAAACTTTTTTTTTTTGTTATAAACATTTGCCTCGAGGCGTCACTGGACTTGGTAATTTTAATAAAGTTACCAGTAAATATTCCCTTTACTGCTATAAATAAAACTGCTAAATTTAGCCAAAATCGTATCGTTTTTAAAAGTTATCACCCTGTACCATGAAAACAATGCATTTCCAAACCTATGTTTATAATAACTTTTTTGGTAAAATTAACTGAATGAATAAGCTCTTAAATTCTTTTACCGCAATTAGGAAGTACCCTGTATACTGACTCTCTAAATAATTAAACTAAAGAATACCTTTAAAATTAAACTGGGCTTATAATCCTTAAAGGTCAATGCACACTAGGCGCTCGGATCCCGGTACGGTTACGGACCGGTCAAATATCTTACATGTCATTTAAATGTCAAATTCATTTAAAAAGCATGTAAAATATTTGACCGTCCGTGACCGTACCGGGATCTAAGCGCCTAGTGTGCTTTGACCTTAAGTCTTAAAACACATATTATTATGTTTTAGATATGCGTCCTGCTGGTATACCGTCTATAAGACACGATTTGCCTCGTCCAGTACCAGCTCCTGGTACGTGCAGGGCAGATCTTGAAAATTTCGGTGACGAAACCTCAGCTAAAGCAGTTCTAAATCCAAGCATTTATACAAATTTTGGATTAACATACAGAGACTTTTTAAGGTAAGATAACACGTTGTGTTACTAAAGCCAAGTGGGCTAACAGGGTTTCCTGAATGAGCAGAGTAGCATGTTTTTAATATATTACCATGTGATTTATATTAATTTAAAATTGGACATTAAACTAATACAATTATTAAATATTTCAGCGAAACAATTTGCAGATTTCTGTCATAGTTAATTTATAAGAATGGCTGTAAGAAATTGATTTTAAGTCGTTTTTATTTTAGACAAAAATGACGTTACCTTTATTTCTGGATGAATTAAATTGTGTTCCGGGTAGCCAGAATTAATTCAGGATTTTTAGTTAAAACATATTTTTTCTACTCGCGTTCGGAAAGTTGAACGTCAAAACTAACAAATGTCATTTGACGATGAAAAATATTAAAATAAAAATAACTATGTTCCTAAACTTGCGTAAAGTGTCTTTCCCTCACTTCAAACTTATCTGAACTCCGCTTCGTGTCGTTCATCTCCTTTGCGTGCGTCATTTCTGAAAATTCTTGAAATGATCAAATGTTTAGGGATAAAAATACCTTTTTCCACGACTGTTAAAAAATACTGTGTTTTAAATCGTTAACATGAAGTTAAAGTACTCCATTTTAATACACTACCAAAACTGTTAAAAAAGTAACTTTTTAACACTTTGAAGCTTTTTTCACACTTTAAATTAGTGTTTGGTTTCAGTGCCTACTACAATAAAATACATCACCTGAACCAAACGGTCAAGTTACCTTTGATTTCGTCATTATTTCTTTTAGTTCATGTGTCATTAGTTTTAAAATTTGACAGTTTGCAAATAAATTTAATAAGAATTATTAAAAATTAATAGTAATAATGAATTTGAATGACTAAGAAATTGAAAAGGAATTTATATTGTTTTAGTATTATTTCTACAAAAAGTAAGTACATACTTACTTTTTCTAATTTTCTAAAATTAAGTAATAAATGCATAGTTATGAAGAGGATAATTGTCTCTTAAAAAATGGTATTTTGGGAAATTTTTATATATAATAAACATGTTTACATATTTAAGAGGTATTTTTCTACTCTAAACATCTTTTTTAAATAAAAATGTTCGATATTGTAAAAAATAAAGGCACTCACCTCTTAAGCAAAATTCATAAATTTTAGAGATACCTCGTAAACTATTGAAAAAATAAATAGCTGATGATTGCATATGGGTTTTAGACTATGCAAAATTTTCAAAAAAAGTTTTTCGTAATGAAAAAAGTCCTATGATCCAACTTTACGGCCACTTTTTATTTATTTATTGAAAAGATACCATTTTTGTAGAGCATAAAATTTTCCTTGAGAATAATTATTTGTTTTATAAAGATATCCAGATGCTAAGTGACAAAATTAAAAAAAATTATTGTTTAAAGCGCGATTACGGCTCGTTCTACGGAAAGTTACTATAGGAGCTTTTTTGTAGAGAATTTAATTTCCTTCAAACATACGAATTGGTCGAAGGTTCAAGATTAACTTATTCCGAGATTTTATATAAAAATGCAATAATTGTTGAAAAATCAATAAATGTAATGATGCACCTTCTAATGTTAATATTAAGGGCTAAAAATTTCAGGATATTTTTATTTTCTCGTCATGAACAATATTTTTACAGTCCCGTTAGAAAAGAAATTATTTGTTTTTTTGCCCAGTCTAATCTACATGGCTCAGTTTTCGGAATAATGATGTTATTAATATTTTTTTAACAGTATACCGGTATTAAAAAGTATGAATTTTGTGTTTTTAATGTATTTATAATAGTCTTTACAATATGT